>JBCFYV010002760.1:0-35158 GCA_039000515.1 Timema cristinae | reverse complement strand
TAATTAACTTAACAACTTTTGCATCGCTAAAGATATTACCATAATAATGAAGTGTCCTTTTTTTACTGTTAAAATACCGTGGAATGTTACTATAGTGTGACCGTGGGGATAAAAAAAAAACTAGATAAGTTTTTGGTGGCTATTTTTTTTACAGCTCAAATAAAAAGTGTTTCGTCCAACGAATTGTGTTTTTTTTAACATCTAAGTGTAAATCAAATTATTTGTGTGGAAGCGGATTAAAAGCTGGATTCTAGGAGATTTGGATTAGTAGGTGAGTACTTTAAGACACAAAGATATAAGATAATAGTTTGTGTTATTATGTATGCCATTTATTACTCTACAATTCTGGCTGTTTCCTTTTTGTTTGTGAACATGATGTTGTTACCGTGTATTCTGGTAAGGAAGGAAACATGTTTTTCGCTTTCTCCTATATCCATCTCTCCGCAGGATCAATGTACTATACTCACGCTAAAAGTTAATCTCACAACAATCTGCTGCAAGAAATATGATGTAGCGAACGTTACCCCTTGGACACGACACTGCTTTGAGAGTAGCAATGTCGATATTGTGAGGCTTTATTTAGACACTTATAAAAAAATAAGACACGAAACATAAAAACTGTGAAAAATGCAAAAGATAATGTTTATAAAAAAGTTTGTTCCGTGTTTTCACTGCGACTAAATTAATTCTTAAGGTGGAATGGGAGATTTCACAAATTAAGATCAGTCTTTTTTTAAAGTTTTATAGCTAAAACAAAAGCTTCGGTGCTCGCATGGTCCTAGGTATCTACACTCGCAATAGATTATGCTTTTAATGACGTAGAGATCAGGGTTCGGATCCCAGTTGAGTGGGTGGTTTTTCCTCAACGATTTTACACTCTTCACGCAAATGCAAATACACTTAATCTAAATTCAACCATCATTGTCCCTAACTCATTAGCGTAATTAGCACATTTATGTATAATCCCAACGGGTCCTAAAACGCGAAGTTAATAATAATAATAATAATAATAATAATAAAAATAAAGCGAAAAAGCTTATTTTGGTCAAAATAATAAAATGTTGTTTCAATAGATATAGGTACATTAAGTTTAATTTTGTACACATAGAAACCTTGACGGTCCTTGAATATTTGCCATGAGTATCGCGGCATTTAACCAAACACTTTTCAAATGAAGGGAGAAATACTTGTTCAAATTCTACTTAGTTCAGGACCGTTATTCAAGAACTGCTAATATTGCTATTTGTAATACATTGCACGGTGCACCACATAAACTGTATTGCTCCTTTACTAAAAATGCAAATATCTACTCGAAACTAGTAAAATATGTTAAAATTATATGATATACATTGTTGCAGAAACATATTTAGAGAAAAGTTACCAAGGTTATTAACACTCAATTTTCCAAACCTCCATTTATAAAATAATCGTATTTGCCAATATCTCAGAAATGATTGGATTTATAAAAATAATTTCAATTAAAGTTATGTTTTTAATACTAATACAACTTTGCAACGATAATTTATTTCGTATCTCAAATTGGAAATTTCCGCTTAAATGTAAATTGTCCTCAAAGTAATTTTCCATTGGAAAATGAGAATTACCATCTTGTTTGTAATGTAGAACAACACTAGGATACGAAATTTAATCAAAATTGATTTGTTCTATTTTTACTGTTAAATAAACTACTCCTAATTTCAGGGTTATATATGTAATTCCAAAACCAAAATACCCCTTAAAAACCTCAAGGAAACCCTAGATACCAAGTTCTGACATGAAACCTCGACATCCTTAAAAAAATATCTTGAGTTTGATTTTTTACTATCATAATACTTTCTCTAACCGAGGGGTGCGAGAGAGTACAAGATTAAACTAAACTCATCTATTGAAGCAACTTATATTTATTTTGATACTATTTTTATTTTGTTTGTTATAAAAACTTCAACAATATTTACGTTATTTAATATAACTCACGTTACCTCCCATCCCTCCTTAAACTCACGACCAGCAAGGTAATAGCCGTTATAATTATATGAATGATTCATTGAGCCTGAACTAAGAATACTTTATTATTTTCACAATGCACTGTGGTATAACTGAGCACAGATAGCGGTACAAGTATTCCGCGTGGGTTATTTTAATTAAATCGTAAGCTGGTCGTAAGTCATTATTGTACTAATTATTTTAGCTCCTGGTCTTACTACCCTTTTGGGTTAGACGCTTATATACTAATTACGGTAATAGTTTTTAGGGATTAGGAAGGTTTTATTTAGAGGAAGTGTACTTGAATTTGCATGGAGAGTTAAAAATCATTTTGGAGAAACCGCCCTCAGTAAATCTAATAGAGACTCGATTCTCGATCTCCCCATCATCGGCAGTCTGATATATTACGAGAGTAGTGCCTTAGACCATGCGGCCACCGAAGGAGGCTACTATTGTATTAAACATTTCAAGTACCCAAATTGAAAATATCTATCCGCAGGAAGATCACATATTTTGACGTATTAAGAAGGTAAAATACATACATCGTAGGCCTAACTTTCTAGTTGACAGATAAGACCCTTCCTAGGAAAACTGCACTGTATGTTGATTTATCAATTGTACCCTAAGCTTATGCCAATCTACTGAAAAATCTTTTGAATTGACACCGTCCATTATCTCCTTTTTTTCATATTAGTGTTGTGCATACAATTTGTTTGTATACACTTTATAATATTTGAACACATACCATGTTTTTATTACCAATTGATTGCCCCTACAAACCTTAGTGGATGTTACGCGATGTCGGACCGTAACGAGACATTCAGCTTTTGCTTACTGACAAGTTTGTGTCACTCACTCGTTAATGGCACGTACATATTCCTATTATTTTGTCGCACTGCCTCTCTAATTATCACTCGCTAATGGCACAAGTCCGTGGCTCAATCATTCGTTAATGGTACAGCAAGCTCGTGTCTTAATCACTCGTTAATGGTACAGCAAGCTCGTGTCTTAATCGCTCGTTAATGGTACAGCAAGCTCGTGTCTTAATCATTCGTTAATGGGACAGCAAGCGCGTGTCTTAATCGCTCGTTAATGGTACAGCAAGCTCGTGTCTTAATCATTCGTTAATGGTACAGCAAGCTCGTGTCTTAATCACTCGTTAATGGCACAGCAAGCTCGTGTCTTAATCGCTCGTTAATGGCACAGCAAGCTCGTGTCTTAATCATTCGTTAATGGCACAGCACGCTCGTGTCTTAATCACTCGTTAATGCTACAGCAAGCTCGTGTCTTAATCGCTCGTTAATGGTACAGCAAGCTCGTGTCTTAATCGCTCGTTAATGGTACAGCAAGCTCGTGTCTTAATCATTCGTTAATGGGACAGCAAGCGCGTGTCTTAATCGCTCGTTAATGGTACAGCAAGCTCGTGTCTTAATCATTCGTTAATGGTACAGCAAGCTCGTGTCTTAATCACTCGTTAATGGCACAGCAAGCTCGTGTCTTAATCGCTCGTTAATGGCACAGCAAGCTCGTGTCTTAATCATTCGTTAATGGCACAGCACGCTCGTGTCTTAATCACTCGTTAATGCTACAGCAAGCTCGTGTCTTAATCGCTCGTTAATGGTACAGCAAGCTCGTGTCTTAATCGCTCGTTAAGGTCACCAAAATTCAGTATCTTTAATCACTCGTTATTGGCACAAAATGTTCGTGGCTTAATCACTGGTTAATGGCACAGCAAGTTTGTGTTTTAATCACTCGTTAAGGTCACATCAATATTCCTATTATTTTGTCGCACTGCCCTCTCTAATTATCTGAAACGCACACTAATAGAAGAAACATAACAAAGGAGGATATTTCTCATTAAATGCACAAGCATTCACATGAGAAGAAGATAGAAAACTATGAATGAACTCCCACCCTTCAGTGCAGCCCAGCGGAATTGAACCTTAACCTTCCGAGCTAAAAGTTTGAAATGTAACCCACTGCATCAATCCTGCCGAATTAATTCTTTTCACATTTACATTTGTATCTTTTGTTTTTATATTTTACAAACCAAGTATAACTAATTAACTAATCTGACAATTTAATTTGACAAATATGAGTTATCATACTAACTTTTTTTTTCATCCTGTAAATATAATTTTGTTATAGAAAAAAGTTGCATAAAATTCTAACGCATCAAAAAAATAATCGAAAGGCATATGCATAATAGACTTGTATTGTAAATAAAATCCCGAGGCTCTAAGTAATAATTATTATCCTCTGAAACAGTCGAGTGGTTTTCAATGGAAATGGTATGACGTGCAGAAAAGTTGGGAGATTATCGCCTTCTTTCATCGAACGCTTGTATTTCTAAGAAATATAAAGAGAACAAGAAAATATTAATAAGTTTCGAGTGTTGAAAACTATTTTTTTGTTCACTTGCTTCTCAAGCGTGTAATGGATTCATTCCACAGATCACTTTAAACATATTTGTTATACCTTTAACCGTCCGATAAGGGTGTGTTTTTTTATTTTATAATATAGAATAGTAATATATTTATTTATCTCTTATCTCCAGTTCTGACCACAGTGTATGGACAAAAAACATCCCCCATCTCAGGACACGTGGATTTGACTTCATTCTAGTCTAGTCTGGTTTGCTGGTTACGGAGAGATCGGGTTCCAATCCCTGACGGATGAACAGAGGGTGGGTTTCTCTAAAAGGTTTACTTCTCTCTCTCTCTCTCTCTCTCTCTCTCCACGCAAATACGGATATATTTCCTCTAAACTTTTCCTTTCTCATCCTTACCCTACCCAAGTAAATACGCATAAAGCCCGTAAGGGCAGAAGAAGCTAAACAACAATTAGAGATTTAATCCTCGCTTTCTGAAAACAGAATAATAGTTTAAATACACGACTTACACGACTTATAAACAAACTAATGTTCTAATCTCGACCGCGTGCACTGAGGGGGGAGGAGGGGGAATTTTCACTTTGGTTTCTCATATCCTCTCTGCACTAATATTTGTGCATTTACTCTAACTTTCCTCATTCTAACTCTATAGCCAAACACGTTAAATAGCCCCCGTATTAAAACGTACCAATTGAAACAAATAACTTATCTGCTTTTGAATATTCCAAGGGAACAGGATAAGGAGGTTCTATTTTAAAGTGAATGTCCTCTCTTCCAAAGCGTATTCAAGGACACTAGTTCACACCCAACTCAAGTAGTACTGTCAAGTAGTTTTATCATCTGGTCAGCAGAACAACTAGACTTAGATTTTTATAGGAAGCTCACTTTCGTTCATTGACATTGATGGAAATTCATTGAAAAATGTACATTGTATAAATACCAAAATACCCCCTTAAGGATTCCAGAACAACTTATTTTTACATTATTAATTAAAGGAATAAGAATAGGCTGTATAAAATTGTAATATTTTAATTTCTGCTACTGTGGCAACGTGAGTTTCTAGTTTTCAAATAACGAGGCTTCCTTTGAAACTCATACTGTAGGCCTACGCATGCACACTAAATCCCTTATCCCTCTATCCGGAGTCAAACCATTCTTCCCTAGAACTTAAGTCAACCTTACTCACCACCAAGTCACGAAGGGCCGTGGGAATGGTGGCGGGCCTAGATTATAATATCACCGCGCCGGCTAAAACGTTGTAAAGGTACGAGCAACGGAAAGGAAAGGCGGCTGCGATGTTTCTCCCGGGCGTGTGGAGCCTCGATTGTCCCATACGTGTGATAGTGTTGGCAGGATGTTTGTTTTCTAAAACACACCCTTGATTGTGAGGTACAGAGAGCCCTAACCTCACATCCGATAAAACATTATGAAGTTTTTTATTTAGCGGAATATCCGTGTTGCCGACTCTGGGACAGAGACAAGGATACAACACATTCTCAGCCTTACGGAAGTTTCACTCCTCTCCTTGACGCTAGTGTCAATACTCAGTGATAAAAGCCCTTACAAATGGGCAGGTTTTTTTAGCACCTCGTATTACTACCCGTTCGGGCTATACGCCTGTGTACTAATTACGGCTATGATTTTAGGGATGAGGAAGGTTATATTAATAGTTAGTGTACCCTCATTTGCGTTGAGGCAGAGTGGAAAACATTTTTGGAAAAACCACCCACAGCACACCCGACCGAGGTTTGAACCTCGATCTTCCTGTCATCGGCAGTCTAGCTTACTGCAAGAATAGCGCATTAGACCTCGCGGCCACCGAAGTGGGTGTGCAGTTATTAAACAACTCACTTTTAACATTTTCATCATAAAGGGACCATCGTAATTGTAATGAACTGTCTGCGTAAGCTCTTTGTGAGGTATGATTATGGTGGTTAGATCGCTACCTGAACCTATATTTGTGGAAGTTGGTTGATTGATTCGAGAAGGATATTTGTGTGTTCTCTAGTGAAATCAAAATGAGTTTTTTAATACCCCTTGATGACACCTAGCGATATCCGTGATAAAAGACTTTCGTCCTCAAACTCTAGCGGCACACCTAGCGACCATTCGCGGCACACCGGTTAAAAAACATTGCCTTAGACCATGCGGCTACCGAAGCAGGCTACGATTAATTGACATTAGCTCGATTCTGGATACGAACTGCTATAATTCTTTATTGTATGTGCATGCTTTTACCTCATCCCAACTATTTTAATACTTAGGAGACCGGGTTATCTTTTTGTTTTATCTAAACCGTTGTTTTCAGCCTCTTACACTCCTTTACAGACCTCACCCTTCCAAAGTGACATGCGAGACTATTTTATTAAAATTCTTAGCATTTACTTTTGTCCCCCACGACTAATCAAGTTGCTATATTATAAAGCTGTAGAGATAATCACCGCTACCAAATGATTCTGAGAAGGAAATTTTGGCTATAACAAGTTATACACATTAGCCTACCTAAATATATATATATATATATATATATATATATATATATATATATTATATTCACGTGCTTCAATCTACATGGGACAGACAGCTATACTTCCATTTCAAAGAAAGTTGTACTACGTATTTTTATCGCTCAAGAAAACCCGTTGACCCCGGATGGGTTTGAACCCACGAACTTCGGGTCCTGAGGCGAGCATTTTACTTTAAGACCACCAAAGTGGACGCCTAAATATAGTTCCTCAGAATACTTTCAATTAGTTTGTCAGCACTCGTACAAATAGGTGATAAGACCCATGCGCGTAAAAAAAAAGTTCTAAATTTCTTAAATAATTTTAGAATAGCTTAATAATTAATTAATTAACTATGATGGCGAAAGAATAATATTTCATGTTGGTTCCCAAGATCCCCAAGGTCGCGTGGAAAAACATCTCCGAAAATTTTCGACAATCTGGACACGGACTAAAAAAATGCTTGCCAGATAGCCATTTAATTAAGCCAAATCTAAAAGATACTTTTTCCTTTCTTTTTAGCTTCGCGCCTTACTATCCATGCAGATTATACGCTCATGTACTTATTACGCTTGTGGTTTTTAGGAATTAGGATGGTAATATTTATTGAAAGTGCACCCGCATTTACGTGGAGGAAGAGTAGAACAATTTTGGAAAACCCAACTTTAATACACCCGACCCAGATTCGAACCTGAATTTCCCCTTCATCAGCAGTCTATTATATTGCTTGAATAGCTCGTTAGACTATACGGCCACCGAAGCAGGTTTCTAGAGGATACTAATTCGATTCTGAGTCAAATGTGGTCCCAAAAAGTATTTAAAAAGGGTATAATTTGTTGGCGGGCTCGACTTCCTATCGAATTAATCAATTTCAATGAAGCTCATGGATGTGTGGCGATGAAATAAAACCAGTAATCTTTATTGGTGCACTTATCTTGCAGCAGCTCTGATCGCCTCGCCGCCCGCTGATATCCTCGCCACTGCGATGTTGGCAAACTAGTTTGATTTCTGAGCCCGACCATATTTCCTTTTAACTAGTCACTAGTAATCGTGTCATGTTCACAATTTCTGGTTCAATAAGATTGGAAATATATTGAAAACCCTCTCTGGATAGTTATTGAGATCTTTATAGAACCAGTGAACGTAACCTTGGCTGAGGTTTTCTTGATTCGTACCTTCTCTTCTGTTTACTTGTCACAAATCAGTAGGGCTAGGATTTTTATGATTTTGCATATATTTTTTGCCAAACATGGAATGTTGTTCAAGTGAAAACAAATGTGTTTCATAGGAAACTAAGTTGATTTAAGTAGCTTTGTTAGGGCATATTTTAGCATATTTCCGTGTTTTTACGTGATATGACATATTTTCGGGGTTTTCTGTGATTTTAAGGCATTTTTTGTTATTTTTGTGTAATCTTTTTGCATATTTTGTTATTTTCAATATAAAATACATTTTTGTATAATTTTATCTGAAAGACAAAAGCAAGACTGAGGAAAAAAAGTCGAGAGGGGGGGGGGATTGTTTATGTTTAGGACATCTGCACACGCATCATAGCAAACGGTGGGGCCACCATGGCGGTAAGAATACTTCTACCCTCCCTGTTTTCTTTTATAAAGCATTTTTTTGTTTAAAGGCTTTCAGTATGTCACAAAAATGGTAAAAAGTTAAATTGTATTTTAAGAGGTTTTTTTAAAATCTCGAGTAAGACATGTTTTTGGGCATTCTATTTTCAATTTGCAACTGAAACTGTAAGAAAAAATTAAGTGGGTTCTCTTGTTTATTCTTTTTTTGGTTTTATAGGTAAAGTTAAGTCACATTGGTTAGTCTGTTGACACAGAAATAATCAAACAACTAAATTATATTTTTTTAATTATTTACATTTTGTTTCATGCACCTATTATTTACTTAATAAGTTTTGCAAGGAAATAAAAAAAATAATGTAAATTTTAATGGTATTTTTTTAGTTTTAAAAGGCATTTTTATTTGTTTTAAAGGCCATATTTTTAGTTGTTTCGGTCACGAATGCATATTCTATAAAGAATTTTCTAACAAATTTTAGGGCATAAAAATTCTACAAATTACTTTCACTGTCACCAGATGACACAAAGCACGCTCCAATAACACTAAAAACCAAAGACTGGACTAAAAGATACCAAAACCTCTCATGCCAGCATCTCACAGCACTGTGAACAGCTGCAGGGTAAAAGCTACATGCGAGTACCGAGGTGTCTGTCGAGCATGCACGATCCAGCAGTGAGCCTGTAGTACCCTTAGAACAGAGGTGACCAAACAGTCGAACGCGATCTACCGGTGGACCGCGGACTCTAGTTTGGTCGAGCGATTAAAAAGGATTAAGAGAAAGAAAATGATTGCGAGACTGCAGATTTAAAAAAAAATCAACACTAGACAATCTAAATATCGACGTTGTCTGATTTACGACTATTTACAATCCTGCCTTCTTTTATGGCAGAGTAATTATTAACTTTCATTCAACAAACTATCCTAAGATTATGCGGTGTCACGCAACAGCCTCAAAGACAAGTGTTTAATGAGAAAATACTTTTTTCAGCTAGATTATTTAGATGTATTTTGATTAAAAAAACTACCCGCCTCGGTGGTGTAGTTGGCTAACGCGTGAGTCGTGTTGAGCTCGACCGCCGAAGACGGGAAGATCGAGGTTCGAATCTCGGTCGGGTGAACTGGGGGTGGCTTTTCCTAAATGGTTTTCCACTCTCCCTCCACGCAAATGCGGGTTCACTTCCTCTAATACAACCTTCCCAATTCCTAATCCATTAGCGTAGTTAGTACTTAAAGCGTATAAACCGAACGGTTAGTAAGACGCGGTGCTAAATAATAAAAAAAAATTAAAAACTCAAGTGTCAGTGTGTGAAAGGACTATAAGTTTTATATGCAATATTGCCTTACTATTAAAACACAAAGTGTGTTATTAATTTTTTACTAATAAAACAAACAGTATAACCCTATGTTTCTGCAGTAGATCGTAAAGGATTTTCCTTCTCTGAAGTAGATCACTAGATCAAAAAGTCTTGCCAATCCTGCCTTAGAATAACTGTCCGAGATCAACCACTCCCCTTGGTGGCAGCTACATTGTTCCAAGCATGAGCTATTTTAGTTTGATCGCTACGTTTTAACGCAAGGGTTATTTAACTGATGAATACATTAGGTAAAGTTTTTTTTTATCTTTTGGTTTTACAAGCATTTCTGCTTGTGGTTGTGTGACAACTTTCTTTGTAGGAATCTGATAAGCCGGGTCCACACTTGTATCATATCCTCGTACCCCCATCATGACCAATGCTGAAGCGGGTGACGATACACACGGACACAGTTGAGACCAAATCTCTTCAGATCCGATCCTCGTTTCGTTGCAATAATTGAAACGACCCATAGTGTTCAATAATCCGTGTGTTCCTGACCCGCGACAAGTGTTTGTCCACACATGTGACATGTATCCTCACCCTATGACTCCCTTTGATGCGATGGTGAGATACCGACTAGAAGCGGCACGCATTGATCTGATACTCGTCGCTTCGAGGATAAGATATGAGGATCTGATAAAAGTGTGGACCCGGCTTTACTTGGCTTGAATCCAAAAGCGACGAGTGCATGTAGGACTACGAGTGACTTTGTTTCCCCGACTAAAATACCTTAACTTACCTTAACCTACACACCATCTAGCCACCCCTCCCCGGCCGTTAATGTATTCTCTGCGAGAGAGGAAAGCCAATTACACTTATGATACATTTTCCGAACATTTCGGGAATTAAACTTGAGTTCTTTAGCTCAGTAAGCAAACAATCTACCGATAGAGCTAATATGTCAGACTATAGAGTATAGGTGAGGAGGGTACTTTGATTAAACGAACCCACATCAGCATATAGACTAGGCCTATTTGGAGAAATCACATGACGTAGTAAGTAGTGTTTTAGTTTATATATCGTAGGAATATTAAGTCGGATCCAGTAAGCCCACAATTTGTGTCGTTGTGCAACTAGTTTTGTTCTCTTTCGTTAAGGGGTACGTCGGTACTCTAGGGTCTAAATCCTGTGATTGTTCTTACGGCTGCAAAGCGCTTTAAAAAATTGTTTTCAGCACCAGCTTAAACGTTGATTAATTTGTGATAGTTGTCAATTTATTTATCGTACACGTTATACACTAAATTAAGTACAATAAAAAGTATTTGCCAAAAGGAGTCAAATAATTTATTTTTTTAATATTATATCTTTTAGGCCTGCCAGTATTGTATACATTTTTAAATACCGTGATTTCTAACTCACAAATCATGTGCGGTTTGTCTGTTCATCTTTCTAGGATACGTCTTAACCTCATAGGTGGGAACGTCGATTAAGGCATCATTCTCTTCTGGTTTGATTAGCAGGTGATGAGGTCGGCGTTTAAACTCATTAGTGATGAATGTGTAGTGGGGATTTTTCTTAAATGGTTTCCCACTCGCGAATTCCGGTATATCTAATCTAAACTTTACTTTCTTCGTCCTTATTTTATTTGTTTTACTATATGGAAAGCCTGGATAAGTAGTATAATGCTATCTAGATAAAAATTAAATCCAAACGCGTGCTAAACTTTTTTTTTTTTTTTAAACTACAAAAACAGTAATTTGATGAGTTTGTTTCGTCATGTTGTGGTCATTTATCTTAATGTTGGTCACAACTGATTGAAAACATTTGTACCGGGCGCCACCAAACTTGGCACGCTGCGGTTAGTACACTTCTCTGTGGTTACGAGAGAAAAACACGTTTACAAACCTTAAAACATAAATGTAAACTAGGCAATATTGATTAAATGTCGCTAGAATTATTACACAGATTGAAAATTAATGTCTAGAAGATAATTAAACTGTAAATTCTTCTAATGGTGGCCCGTCAATATTGAGTGTGAACGCAGTTATAATAAGTATAGGAGGGATATGTAAACATAAGAGAAATACGTAAATATAGGAGAGATAGGTCTACGTAAATAGATATACATACATATAGGAGATATATACATACTGTACGTACTTACAGTAGAGATTCATACTTTTAGCAGAGATTCATACTTATTGGAATAATTCATACAAATGGGAAAGATTCATACATATTTAAGATAAACATATATCACACTCCCTCCTCCCTTTCTGGTGGGTTAATAGGATCTATTAAGGATCCACCCGCCTCGGTGGCATTGTTAGCTAACGCGATAGTTTCGTGTTGAGCTATACTGCTGAGGATGGGGAGATCGAGGTTCGAATCTTACTCGGGTAAACTGGGGTGGTTTTCCTAATCGGTTTTCCACTCTCCCTCCACGCAAATGTGGGTTCATTTCTTCTATACTTAACCTTCCCAATTCCTAATCCATTAGCGTAATTAGTACTTAAGCGTATAACGAACGTGTAGTAAGATGCGGTGCAAAATAATAAATAAGTAATAATATTAAGGCTCCAGCACGTACTAGTGAGCACACAGACAAAGGCGTCAGTTTCATATGGTCTTGTTTGATAGTATGAGTGAGGTAGGTTGGGTTTAAAATCTCTGCCGTTTGTACTAGGGTGATTTTCCTTATCCTCTGTCCTTTCCTTCGCCGGTACGCTCCCTCTAAGCCTCCACCTCATCTATCTCACCGCTATCAGTGTAACTATGCGATACTCCACGGTTTTATCCACCCCTGTGACGCGAGAGAGAATGGGTTGACCCACTCTGGCTCGGAAGTGTTTGAAGGAGGAAGAGGTCGTGCAGTACCCGAGACACTCGCTCCAGTTCGACAACTACCGTCAGCTAGAGGATAGAGGATGCTCTCTGGACCAGATGCCACGGTCACAACTCCTCCTTCGTGTGATACCCAGAACCCGTCTTCTCACACTACACTTGTGTGAATATATATCTATATATTACAACCAGACAGGGATTTGAACCTTGACCGCCTAGTTGTACGAGCTGGCCGCTCTACTGACTGAACTATCCGGTATCTCCTCCATTTTAATGTGTGTTTCGACTAATTATACAAATTTGGAAGTCCAGGGTTAAAATTCATGTCCGGGTGCCATGTTCTTATATTTACACATGCACTTTGATTATTGTTTATTTACTCCATAGTTTTCATAGGGAAATATATATTCTGTACGGATAAGAAGTTTTACCGTAACACAACCTCCTTCGGAGGGGAAGTAAAACTGCTGGAAGGTATGGGAAAACACCTTTCTCGGCAAAATTAAAAGGCCCTTTGGCTCTCGCTCATAGAAATTCTCGTGTACTAATATAATCCATCGGTTAAGAAAGTGCACGTTTGTAACCCCCCCTTCATATGATTTGATAGGTTCATATTACAATAAATAAAAGGTAGGTTAGTTACAAGAGAGTTTATTTTATTCTACAAACAACTCGCAGACATACAAGAGCGAGGCACTCTAGGAAAGTCGAGTGACTGGCCGATAAGGGCCGAAATAAACAATAAATAAAGGGGCAAGACCCCAAGTCGTTAAGAGAAAACAGAACGATTAATACCAACGTAGTCATAATTAAATTGACCCTCGCAGAAGGCGACTAACCTAGCAGGAAAGTTAAATACAAGTAATATGTATAGGTCTACACGACCTGGCGATGCCGACACTACATTGACATAAGTATGAAGTTTTATAATAGACTGCCATTATAAGGCGCGACAGAGAAAATGATTAACCTAAACCTAACCTGTTACAATAGTTCCTAATCAAATTAGTTCAATCTAATTATTATTATTATAATGACCAATGTGCTGGGTGCACGGGCTCGCGCCCCCCGAGTTGAATAACAATTACAATCGTAACAAACCTTTAACCTTTAGCAAGCAGAATAATTATTTTAAGTAAGTTACACGTTAAACAGAAATAATTAGCGCCCCAAGATGGCGACATGCTAAAGTTCCATTAGCGCCCTAAGATGGCGACATGCTAAAGTTCCATTAGCGCCCTAAGATGGCGCCATGCCAAAGTTCCAACCCGTCCGTGAGGCGGACACAACGTTAAGTACCAAGAAAAAGCTAGAGCATAAACCATAATGGCTGACAGGCAAATCCTGCAGTCTCAGAGAAATATTGTTATTAGTAATCATGATATATATTTAAAGTCGAAACTTAAATTTTGAACAATTTAACCCAAACATAATTTAGAAAACGTCGACTAACCACCTACGTCTAAATCTAAGACAAGTGTCTCACCTAATCGAGTGCAGAGAAATGAGTGACATCACTACACAGTCCAGCCGTTATATACTGTACAAAGTCAATCACGTGTTCACAAACGGCGGGAACACACTGGGGCGAAGGGAGAGGGGTGTACGTCGCTTCGGGAGAAGTCTCGACTATTCTCGTGATAATTTCAAATCACGCGCCGGTGGATGAGTCTTGTTTCACTCGAACACAACCGTCAGCGCATACGGGTTAGCGCATCTTGATGTTCAATTGTCCGAGTCTTGCTCTAATCGGGCCTCGAGCCACGGGCGGTCAGTAAGCCGCGTGATGTTGAGTGGAGTTGAGTGTGCGTGTTTCATGAAGTCGAGATCCAGCCCAGTCAAAGGGGACCAGATCAGGTGAGTCAGATCGTCCATGTTTGCATTATGTCTGTGACAACGTCACAATGTCCCCCCTTGGACGGAGAAGAAGGACGTCCTTAGCCTTTGGTGAAGACACGGGGAGGCGCCTTCCCCGATGTTCACCGCTGACTAGAGGGTGGGTGGCGGCTCCGGTACCCTCCGAGGCCATGTTAGGTGGCCAGATGCAGGTGCGGGAGATGACGAATAACTGGACTCCGGGGGTAGACCTCTGCTTCACACGCTCACTCCAACACACCGTCATCCCGGGTTGACAGGGAGACAGCATATGCTCGTAAGGTGGCCCGCGTTAACCACCAGGGAAGCTTCATCGCCACGCCCAGCTGGGCGATCATTGACCGCCGATGAGTGTACAGGAACAAAGGAGGGGAAGGAAAGGGCAGGGCAGAAAAGGGGGGACGGAAGGCCGAATAGGTGAAGTCTCTGAGAACAAAAGTTTACACGTGAACACCACATCCCATTGTAAAGTTTATCAGTTAGCGCAGCCATCCTTGAAAGTTACTGTGGCAGTTTCGTAGCACTAACATTTTCTACCAGCACGAGTCACAGAGATACCCACAACTCTGTTTAGCGACGACTTTCCATGAATGAGGAAAGGTGGGTTTGCCGCTTCACACGCACTTAGAGGTAGTCCGGTCGGTGGGGCGAACGTTCTGCACCATGTACTTTGGACCCGACACACGCTTTATTATAAACAGACCAACACAAGTTTCTGCCCAAAGTCATACCTAGGCCCTACAGTACTACAAATTTTTCCTAACAATACCAGGGGGTGGTACCCCTTCCCTTATATAAATTATATATACAACAATATAGAATACTTAGAAACATGCACTTAGAACGCAAAATTAAATCACAAAGGTACACTTAAGCAAACAGACGACACACAGCACGGGGTCAATTGACTCATTTCCCTGCAGCCTTTAGGTGGCTGACATGTGCTCTACGTGTCAAAGATGGGTCGGATACTTCTTTTAACAATACCGAAACAGGTGTAAGAAATCTTTCAATTGACCAGGGACCACTCCACTTATACGCCATCTTCGCCGAAGACTTGTCAGCAGCTGAGCTAAGAGGAAAACACTTGCACACAACAACGTCCCCAAGTTTAAATGGGACAGGGATACGCCCTCGGTTATAGGTGGCGGCAACCTTCCTTTGGGACTTCAGGAGGTTAGAAAAGCTACCTCACATTTCTTTTCATAAGAACAATCACCTGCGTCATTAAGGAGCGGGTCAATATCCCAGTTAAACAATAACGGGTGGTTCAGGTCCCTATTGAGGAGGATAGAGGAAGGAGTGGCTTTGACTGACTCATGGAAAGCGGCGTTAAAAGCAATGTTCAAAACGTCTAAGTCCTGGTCCCAGTGGGTGTGATCCAGGTGGTGAAAGATCGTCAAGGCAACGTTTAGGTTACGATTAAACCTTTCTACATGGTTCGGCGATGGGTTGTACGGGCTAGTGGTAACGTGTCTTATCCCCCACGAAAAACACATATCTCCGAAAGCTTTAGAACGGAAACACGGTCCATTATCACTTACTATGACCCTTGGGGTCCCTAAAATCGCCCAAACACGCCTGCACAGAGCATTAACAGTCGTCCTTGCCTTCATGTTCCTTAGGGGATGAGTATGACGAATTTAGAGAAGGCGTCCATGGCGACGAGTATAGAGGTGTTCCCTTGGGTAGAGCGGGTAAGGGGGCCGACGAAATCAACAAAAACTTTCTCCCACGGTTGCTTAGCAACATCCGCGGAGTGAAACCCTATTTTAGAATTACGCGCCGGTTTGGCCAATTGACACGGCTCACATTTGCGCACCCAATCTCTAACGTCTCTAGGCATTAAGGGCCAAAAAAATTCCTTAGAAATCTTGCGTTCGGTCTTAAGGACACCGCAATGGCCGCCAAAAAGGGAGTCGTGGAAATATTTAAGTAACATAGGCCTAAGTTTCTCTGGCACAAAATATCTTATCCTACCCTTGACACGAACTACTAAGAGGTCTTTAAAGATCTCGTAGTTCCCAATCCTCTCTCCACGCTTGATCCTGTCAACGATCTGTCTACAACACGGATCCATCAACTGATGGTCTTTGATTGAGATAAAGGATTCGGGAATCGTATGGATAACAAATAACGAGCCATCCTCCTTACATTCTCCTACAGGTTCCTTATCCTCACACATCCTAGACAAAGCGTCAGCGACAACATTAAGCTTCCCAGCAACGTGATGGGTCGTAAACTTGAACCTGGATAGCTTCCAAACCCACCGTCCAATTTTCCCTAGTTGTTTCGGGTGATTCCATATCCAGCTGAGGGCCATGTTGTCAGTGTACAACTCAAACTGGCGAAGCTCTAGATAGTCTGCGAACTTGTCGATGCCGAAGATACAGCTGAGACATTCCTTTTCATATATACTATACTTTCTTTCGGCAGGGCTCAAAGTTCTGCTGGCGAAAGCTACAGGTCTACTTCCCTCGGAAGTCGTTTGAGAGAGAACCGCTCCTAGCGCTACAGAGGAGGCATCAACATGAAGTTGGAAAGGCAGAGAAAAGTCAGGCATGCGTAGCACGGCTGGCGACACTAGGTGGCGCTTAAGCGCAACAAAAGCCTGCTGTTGGGCAGAACCCCAAATAAAGGTGGCACCCTTTTTCTTCAAGGAGTTAAGGGGGTTGGCTAAGTCAGAGAAGTTCGGGATGAACCTAGCGTAGTAGGCGCACATACCTAGAAACCTTAATACCCTTTTTATGTTTTTTGGGGCGGGAAAATCCAAGATAGGCTTAACCCGATCCGGGTCAACGAGCAGGTTACCCTCAGAAATGATATAGCCAAGATATGGGATAGATCTCTTCGCCCATGTGACTTTCTCCGGGTTTACAGTCAACCCAGCCTCGCGCAGGCGCCTCAACACTACCTCAACATGACGCAAATGGTCATCAAACGATTTGCTGTAAACGCAGATATCATCAAGGTAGTTAAACACGAATTTGTATTTCAGGTCCGCCAAAATATGGTCTAAGACTCTACTCAACGCTTGCCCCCCGCAACTTATCCCTAACGGCACTCGGTTGAATTCGTAGACTTGCCAGGGGGTGATAAACGCGGTGAATTTCTTAGACGACTCTGAGAGAGCACATTGCAGAAAGCTCGCATTAAGGTCAATCAAGCTGTAATATTTGGCTCCGCCAAGATGTTGGAAGGCGGACTCTATGCTAGGCATGGGGTATGGGTCGAACACTATTTTTTTATTAAGCTTTCTATAATCGACAATCAAGCGATGCCCATGACCTTTCCTGGGAATAATGAACGCAGGACTTGCGTATGGGGATTTGGAGGGACGAATAACCTCCTTTCGTTCCAAGTCCATGATAAGATTTCTAAATATCTCGAGTTTGGGGGGTGCACAGGAGTAGGGACCAGATCTAACAGGAATGTGGTCCTGCGCCACAATGTCGTACGGCAAAATGTCGCACTTGCCCCATCTGTCAGTGATGACGTCAGGGAATCGAGCTATCAAACGACCTATCGCTTCACGTTCCTCGACAATGGGGAACAACCTGCGAGGATGGTGCCCAACACAAAACGGGATAAACAAACTAGGTTCAAACTTAAAAGATATTCCTAAGCGTCTCAGGTCAAGTTTGACTCCAGTCTCGAACATGAAGTCAGTCCCTAGAATAACATCAAAGGGAAGTTCTGGCATAACAAAGAATGGACGTTTCCAGGCAAATCTTTCTATCTTAATAGAGAGCACTACTTTACAATCGACCAAGATAGTCTGCCCATTAGCCACGGCGTAAATCTTAGGACCTATCGACCTATAATCGATTTTTGTTTTACCCTCTAACTGGCGCAAAAACTCACGGCATATAAATGAGTGACTGGCTCCTGTATCTAAAAGAGCAACACAATCATTTTGGGCTACCTGGATCTGAACTACAGGAGTAGGAGCATGTGGTTTAATACAAGTGGGCACGACCGGACCACGACTACGAGCGCGCCCTATAAGTTTCCCGATCTACACTGTCTCTGTACGTGACCCAGTCTTCTACACCGAAAACATCTCATGCGTGAGAGGTCGCGGGGCGCACGGTTGTCAGAACCCGAAGGCCTGAAGTTGTCCCTAGGAGTGTTAGCATCGCGATCGCCCGGTAGTACAGGCGCTAATGACAAGGCCGTATTCATAGGTTCGGGAGTTGAACCCGTGCGTCTGCGGTTTAATGCCGCCGGCGCATGCGCACTTAAATACTCCTGTTCGGCGAGCAGGGTGTTTTCAATCGAGGATGCTAGAGAGAAAAGTTCAAGTACCGTACAGGGCTTACATGTAAATACAAAATGTCGCCGGGTGAGGGGCGACACATTCTCAAGAATAATATCAACGATCTCACTTTCCCCCAGACCACTATTGAGAACTTGAGCTGCCTCTGTGATAGATAAAATAAAATCTCTCAACGATTCGTGGGGATATTGAAACCTGTGAATAACTTCCTTACATAACCTTTCTCTAGCCCTACTGGGTAACAGCGCTTCTAAAATGAGGTCAGTAAGTGATCTCCAAGATAAACCATTTTGAATCCCACGGGAGAACAGCTGGGTTAAAAAACCAGAAGTTTTGGCCAAACACAGAATCAAAAATTCACTATCACTCGCTAACTTTAGACAATATGCTCTGTTGATCTCAACCATAAATTTAAACAGAGTAGCGTGATCTTGACCGTCGCAAACAGGGGTCCGATTCAAAATCTCCATAAGTACTTTGTTCTGACATTTAACTAGTGAAGGGGGTGGAGGAGGAGCGGTTGGCGCTAAAGGGGGTGGATTCCCATCCTCAATCCTGTCCATACCCGAGTCAGTCTCAGCCTCCCCAGTCCCGCTAATCTCCCCACATAGCTTAGATCTGAGCTCACCCACAGTAGCATTGGGAGGGAAGGAGACGCCCCTTGAAGTCAGCTCAGCTGTCAACTCGTCCCGGCTCAGGCGGTAGACAGCAGTCTTAGATGTGGTCAAAGTGGACATGGCAGTTGCAGGAGTGGTCTCCATGGTCACGGAGTCATGAAACATAAACAAACAAGAATCAATACAATATCAATCATCCAACAATACTGCAGACAGGCGGACCCTATTTTCTCTCCTAACTATACCTAATATCCTATTAAGTGCCCCACTCAACTCTGCGAGAGCAGAGTGGCGCAGCTTCTCTCTTGTAACCCCCCCTTCATATGATTTGATAGGTTCATATTACAATAAATAAAAGGTAGGTTAGTTACAAGAGAGTTTATTTTATTCTACAAACAACTCGCAGACATACAAGAGCGAGGCACTCTAGGAAAGTCGAGTGACTGGCCGATAAGGGCCGAAATAAACAATAAATAAAGGGGCAAGACCCCAAGTCGTTAAGAGAAAACAGAACGATTAATACCAACGTAGTCATAATTAAATTGACCCTCGCAGAAGGCGACTAACCTAGCAGGAAAGTTAAATACAAGTAATATGTATAGGTCTACACGACCTGGCGATGCCGACACTACATTGACATAAGTATGAAGTTTTATAATAGACTGCCATTATAAGGCGCGACAGAGAAAATGATTAACCTAAACCTAACCTGTTACAATAGTTCCTAATCAAATTAGTTCAATCTAATTATTATTATTATAATGACCAATGTGCTGGGTGCACGAGCTCGCGCCCCCCGAGTTGAATAACAATTACAATCGTAACAAACCTTTAACCTTTAGCAAGCAGAATAATTATTTTAAGTAAGTTACACGTTAAACAGAAATAATTAGCGCCCCAAGATGGCGACATGCTAAAGTTCCATTAGCGCCCTAAGATGGCGACATGCTAAAGTTCCATTAGCGCCCTAAGATGGCGCCATGCCAAAGTTCCAACCCGTCCGTGAGGCGGACACAACGTTAAGTACCAAGAAAAAGCTAGAGCATAAACCATAATGGCTGACAGGCAAATCCTGCAGTCTCAGAGAAATTTGTTATTAGTAATCATGATATATATTTAAAGTCGAAACTTAAATTTTGAACAATTTAACCCAAACATAATTTAGAAAACGTCGACTAACCACCTACGTCTAAATCTAAGACAAGTGTCTCACCTAATCGAGTGCAGAGAAATGAGTGACATCACTACACAGTCCAGCCGTTATATACTGTACAAAGTCAATCACGTGTTCACAAACGGCGGGAACACACTGGGGCGAAGGGAGAGGGGTGTACGTCGCTTCGGGAGAAGTCTCGACTATTCTCGTGATAATTTCAAATCACGCGCCGGTGGATGAGTCTTGTTTCACTCGAACACAACCGTCAGCGCATACGGGTTAGCGCATCTTGATGTTCAATTGTCCGAGTCTTGCTCTAATCGGGCCTCGAGCCACGGGCGGTCAGTAAGCCGCGTGATGTTGAGTGGAGTTGAGTGTGCGTGTTTCATGAAGTCGAGATCCAGCCCAGTCAAAGGGGACCAGATCAGGTGAGTCAGATCGTCCATGTTTGCATTATGTCTGTGACAACGTCACACGTTAAATACCTCAAATAAATGAAAAATATGGAAACATATTTATATTACAAGAAATAATACATTTTTGTGAACTAAGTTATAATCCCAAAAATTCGGATTTTTAACAAACCTTAACATTGTACGTTATTTTTTTTTAATCGTACAAAATAAAATATTTAGGGAGTCGGCTCGCTTTGAAATATATTTAGCGTCGCGTCTAACTACCCATTCGGACTGTATGGATATGAACTGATTAAGCTAGTGGCTAAGGATGAAGGAGGTTGAATTTAATGGAAGTATACATACGTCTACTTGGAGGCAAAGTATAAAACCATTTAGCATAAACCACCCTCAATAAACCCAACCGGAATATGAACCCAGATCTCCCGATCATCGGCAGTCTAGTCTATTACGTGAGTGACACCTTTAGAGCAGGTGTGTCAAACTTGTTTGATCTTAAAAAAAAAATTGAAAATTGAAAACACTGAGGGGGGCAGCATTAAAATATTGCTATATTTGCACTATTTTAAGTATAAAAAAAACTTTGATTCGTTATATTTTTACTACAAAAGAAAATTAATATGTAAAACAATAGTGTTCAACCTCTATTTTATCCAATACATTTTTGTAGTTCCTAAAAATGCCTTTTTTTTTTAAGAAACCTTTACGAAAGGGTTTGAATTGAATTCAATCACATGTGATACTTCCGAGTGGTGTATTTCTACAACTTCGATAAGAAGGAAAATTGGCTGGTGGGGCACAAGTTTAACATAATTGCGTTAGACCATTCTGCCACCAAAGTGCGTCCCTGAGGGTTGAAAATGAGTTGAAATTCAGATGTCAAACTAGTTTTTCATGTCACTACAAACTTAGCTAAACGATGTTAGATACAACCAGATGAACGAAATCTAGGGTCACAACTTTTTCCAAGACACCACCCTCGAAAATAAGCAAACACTTTGTAATTATCTCCCGTGGCAATCTTAGGTAACATATATTTTGTGCTTCTTATTAAAATGGTAAGTTGTCCTATTATTATTTTCCAGGATTGTGGAAATTAAAACTGTTGTTATATCTAGAACTTGTTTGATTCAGTAATTGCTGCTGTTATGTTTTATTTTATTGAAATGCAGGCCTAAGGGGGATTGGATCGCGTGGGCTTTATCTCTCTCTCTCTCTCTCTCTCTCTCTCTCACACACACACACACACACACACACACACACACACACACACACAAAAGACCAGTTCAAGATATAGCCATTCACCGTATTTTATTTATAAAATAATAAAACCAGGAACACTCGTAAATAAACTTATTAACCTCATATGTAAATTTTGACATATCACGCATTGTAATTTCATCATATTACAAACATATTTTTTTTATATAAACGGTTTTATTTACATTTGATAACTAGTAGAGTAAAATTTGTTTCACTTGGCGGTTTTTATTATTTTAATGGAAATACAAAATTCACCTGTTTAATTTTTATAGGGCCACACAAACGTGAATTCAGGAGATGGGGCTTGAAAGAAGGGGTAATCTTAGTGTCAGTTGACAAATCACTTGCTTATTTAGAAAATTAATTCAAAATATAATTAAAAGTTAAATTTTTAGAAGGAAAACACACCATGAGTAACCTTTAATTTTGTATAAGTCTAAATGGTTCACCACTCAAGCCATTGCGGATATGTCTCCCTTTATATCACACCTCTTCATATCTACCATATTAGCGTAAATATGCTTATAACTCAAACTCTGTTAGATTAAGGGTACTATATTCGAGTTACTTTTGTGACAATATTGCATTTTTTGAAATCCTGCCCCCCTCAATAATTTATATTTTAATGTAGCTGATTTTTAATATAATTTTTATGGCATATAATTTTATTTATTAATAATGTGAATCTCGCATCGGTGGGTACGCAGACAGAGGCGTAATTATTGTCTGGTATAATTTGTTGATGATGGGTGGGTTAAGATTCGAATCCCTGCTGGTTGTACGAGGCGATTTTTTCCCTTAATGGTTTCCCAGCCTCTCTCGACGCACATTTGTGTACATTTCCTCTACATTCCCCTTCCTCATCCCTTGAAAATATTCGGATAGCATGGACGAATAGTAAGACGCGTTGCACTGTAAAATAGAATAATATGATAGAAATGAAAATTCATCCATCCTCTACATAATCAGGCAGGAGCTAGCGTTCCTGACTCTTGACTAGTGGTGCTGAGGTTTTCTCGACCGAGTATACTTATCAAGAAGGACCCGTACCCCCTTCCCCCTCATATTTTGGGTACTTATATATCCAGGTGATTGAGGTGAATGATATTAAAGTTCATTGAAATATGTCCTCTTCTTCATCCAATCCTATTATAATATTGTATACCCGTGATTTAAGCAGTCGAGTTAGAAAGAGCAATTTAACTACTCCAAATAAATAAATATATAAATTTTTCCAGACAGCATTTCAAAGTAGAGTAGAGTTTTACGCACTCTATTAAACCATTTGTTCTATATAGGTACACGTTGATTTAATCTGAAAGTTAGCAGTCTTACCTTGACCGACTACACTATGGCCCTATCTTAATACGCTGTACCATAGTGGAATGAAGTATAACTGAAATTATTTGTAATGACACTTATTTGAAATAAACTATTGCCATTGCATTAGCAAGTGGACAAATGCGTGTCGTAGGGCAGCCATATTATTTAATCTATGACAGGTAACTTGAAACATTTGGCCAGGGATGATGATCATCTTAGCTCGTGCCTCCCGGTAAATGAAGTAAACTCTGAACCGCGTCAAGACCAAGTCTGGGCGGGTACAGAGAGATCTTTCGAGGGGTGAGGTTCGGCATTCCTGGGCCAGTTCCCCTGGAGGAGTCACGAGGACATGGAATACACGCCTCACTCCGAACACTCATTGGAACACGCGCAGTTTTATGTTTACTACACACTTCCGATGCCGCTCAAATATGTACTGTCTTTCACCAGGAACAGACTTTTATCAGATACAAACATAATTATTATTTGTTGTCAAAATTGATAACATGTTATGTTGGTACTACAGTATTAGTGTTATTGTATAGTTATTACCTGTTTCGATGGTCTCATGATCTTAGGCGTCACTCTCGCAATAGACTGAACTTCCGATGATGGGGAGATCGGGGTTCGATTCCTGGTCAGGTGTATTGAGGGTGTGTTTTCGCTAAATTGTTTTTCACTCTTCTTCCACGCAAATTCGTGTACACTTCATCTAAATTCAACCATTCTCATCCCATACACATTAGCTTACTTATTACACATGCGTTTCACACAAACAGGTAGTGTGATACGGTGCTTAAAAATAAGATTTTTTTATAATATCCATCAAAATTAACAAATCCATATCACATTACTTGACGTATGAGCATGTGAAATTATATATCAACTTTTCCTAGCTGTCAGATGATAGATACTCTTTCTATGAAAAGGGTATTGTAATAATTATAACTTTAGAATAGATATATTTAAAAAAAACTCACTGGATCGGTAGAAGTCTAAAAAGTGATATTTTTTTTCTTAATTTTTTTTAGGGACAAGCTCTTATTACTAACTTAGAATCTTGAAGAGAAAATCGTTGTTTTGTGGCGTGAGTTTTATTGATGGTCTTACGAATTTACATTATAAATAGCAAAGGCATAAAGAGGCCGAAGTCGGGGAGGGAAGGGGCTTCGTACACCACACTCCCCTTGGAGTTTAATCTACCCCCATGGGGATCCATATAATACGTATAAAAACCTTTATAGGCTAAAGTTATAGTAACATTTTCCAGTGGACTCCACCTAGAAAAACTAGCTTTCTAGTGTCCCTAGCCTCTCACGTATACGTTGAATCCATAATATATACAGCAACGTAGCCAAGGGTCAAACGAAACACTCTTGAACGAACACCAAATACTTGTTTGTGCCCCTCGGAGGCGAGCACTTTACTTACAGCTGCGCTTTTTTAGGTTTGTCGAATGTTGGCTCGATCCGACAAGGGAAGGGAAGAAGAACAAGGGTGTGTGTGAGTTTGCTAACCTGTTGGTATAATTATCTCAGGTATATCGGCAGTCTGGACCAGGGTGCACAGCACAGGACCATCTTTGTCAAGGTTGGACAAACCACAGTGAGTAATTCTGAACTGAAACTATGGTTGTTTGTTTGTTTGTTTGTTTATTGGGTTAACATATTGGTTTTTAACGACTTGTTATAATGAGGTACGGATAGGAAAGATAACTAATCAAGATGAAATGCGCCAGTGTTCGGAAGGATAGAATGTGGAAAACCACCCCCTGTGAACTCTGTCGGGATTCGAACTATAGTCGTGAACTACTGTACCAGATTGATACTCAGCAGTTGAAGACGCGGGTTGTTTTTTTAATCACCTCGTCTTAATACTCGTTCAGGCGATACGCATATACGATAATTACTCTAATGAAGGTATGGATGAGGAAGGGAGCATTTTAAAGGTAATATACTCACATTTGCGGGGAAGGAGGGTGAGAAAGCATTTAGGAAAAACCACCTTAAGACCAAACCGGATTCAAACCCTGAACTCCCAGTCATCAATACGCTGGTGCTAAGATAACTTTCGGAACATGTTGTCGTTAATATCATTACTGGAACATCTTGATGCTAATATAACGGCCAAAACGTGTTGCCGCTAAGATAACTATTGGAGCATGTTGATGCTAAGATAACTGCCTGAACATGTTAACGCTAAGATAAATTTCGGAACATGTTGTCGCTAAGATAACTACTGGAACATGTTGACGCTAAGATAACTGGGGGAAAAAATTATACTCTACTTTGAAAATTATTTTAAACTATTAAGGACTGTTAATAATCAATTAGATAGTCTCAACTTAATACAATAAACTAATTTCATATCCAATTATTATATGAACTATACTGTTTTCCAGTAATTTTACAATTTTCTTCAGCCAGGTGAAATGAATTAAAGATCCTTCCTCATACATATTCCTACTATACCAGGAATAATGATAGTGATTAATGAATAATGAATACAAAGTTAGTAAAGACAGGATAACAGGCGAACACTTTATCTCAAGCGCAATGTCGGTAATAGTCAATATTTGATAAATGCGACTTCTTGTTATTTTCAGTTGGTACAATCCTCGCAAGGCCCAAATTTTTATCTTAAAGCTCCCATAAAAAAAATTCACCCCTTTTACATTCTCCGTGTTTGTAAAATTAATACGATTTAAAAATAGAATGGAGACAAATCGTTAGTTAATTTTAGTCGGATTTTAAAATATCAGGCCCACAATATTTCATTAATTACATAGACTTGTAGATGTATTGTGCTGGTGCCATATGGGGCTCAAAGACTACAAATAATGGTGCGCTTCTGATATATACTCCAATGTAAATACACAAATTCGGCCTATGCACTTTCAGTACGCCTCTTAGCTATGCCATATAAATGGAAAAGAGTAGGTAAGCGTTGGGTATGGAACGGGGATAGGTGTGGTTTATAATTACGACTCCTACATATGGTCTCCAAAACATGTATTCTATTTGTTGTAATTATCTACACTTCTATGTATGAAACATTGTTAAATGTATTGCCTAGAATCTTTGAGTGGAACAAATTGAATAACAGGCTTACATTGTATCCATTGAAAGTACCCGGAGAGCCTTGAGACGAACAGACCTACATGTATTTTACTTTTGCTGTGGGTTTTTTTCCCTGCTTCGCCTCTCGGCTACTCGCATATTTACTCTAATAGGAAATGAGGAAGGTATATCTTAGAGGATGTGTACTCGCACTTGATAACAGAATGTCCAGCTACCTGGAAAACAGAGAAAAGTCAGGAAATTTGCTCGGTCATTGAAAAATCAGAAAATTTGATCAAATTTCTGGAATTTTCACATATTCACTATAAAAAACTTTTATTTACAATAGTAAAAATACAATAATTTTCAAGGTCAACATGTGATTTTTCAGGTTCTCCTTTCACCCCTGTACCGCGTGCCTTTAGCCAAAGTTGAGTCATTGTCAAGCGCATGCGCGAGAATCTATTACGTTATAGGAAGAAGAAACTAAAACAGAATGTGTGACGCAACATTATTATTAAGCTGTGCTAATGTAAGACGATCTCTTAATGTCAAAATATGATCTCATTGAAATCTAACTTATATCGCACTATCCGACAGGCCATCACTTTAGGCTGATACCTTGCTTCAAGCAAATTATTTCAAAATGGGTATGCGTCAAAAAATAATATTACAATTCTATGGTTGGACACCCTGGATAAGTCGTTATTAGAAAACTGGGCTTCGCTAGTATCACTGCTGGGTGATGATAGGACTAACCGCAGCGATCCTAGTGTTGAAGGACTTAAGCTGCCAAAAGGAGCTCAACCATTTTAACCTGGAGGTTGAGTGTCTGGGTATATTATTTGTCTGTGGCCTAGCATCATCTTCCAGTGAGTAGGCTCGTCCTGTGACGTAGCCCACGCCGTCTTACCGCACAAGGCCTGTGTTAGGTCAGTGCAGACCCACTCTGTATAATTAAAATGGTCTCGCCACGCAGCGCCAAGCATCGCAATGACTGTACTAAACCTTGAAGTATACAGACTGGCAAAACAACTTAGTACAGTTCAATTTTCATACGAAGTGAGCGACAGTTCTGCTTACTGACAGCTCCATAAAGATGAAAATGAGCTCCACTTGAAGAAAATAAACGGTTTAGCATTTCAGGCTTCTAATTCAGCACATTTGTCAAAACTATACAGCTTTTGACTATTTGTTCTTTATGTTGAGTTGAAGGTACATTAACCATTTGCATTTTGTAGAAATGAAATTTTAAATCTTTAATTATCCGTCAATTAGAACGCCTTGATAGGTTAAGAGCTTGAATATCGATCGTCTTTACTTCTGGTGATTAACTCTAACCTAACACTCGGGCAGTATTTTTTTTTCTATTAGAACATACCTTAGCCTACTTAGTGGTGTTTCATCCTTAACGGAACTTTCTTATCGACATTTAAAACTCAAAGAAGAATGGAGTTGCGTGCATGATGGCGCTTCCCTTCGGTTAAACTGTCACCGAAAGTCTCGTTGAGTAGCTGTAACGGGGAGTGTTTGCATAAATAACTCAACCACAGCGATATCGTTCTGCTAATTTGCAACGTTCCATGGCGAACTTAACTCCAAGAGGAGGCATGCTATCCTCCTCCCCCCCCTCCCTCCCTCCCAAACCTGGAATTACTGCTTACCTGAAAAGTTTGTGGCTGTCTTAAAGCCGTCATCTGTTCCCGCCCAACCCTTAATCTAAAAAAGGACAGCTGAAAATTACATGATCTGACGTATGAATAATTAGGCTTTGTACCCAGAGATGATGCCGTTCAAATTGCGGACTCGTGGGTACCTGGAGACAATAGGAGCGGCCCACGTGTGCCTAACAGTGTTAGTCTTGGTAGTCTAAATTTCACTAGATTACAAACACGGGTATTATTTCTAGGTTAGGCTAGGCTTGGTTAGGGGAAAAGTAGTGTAACCACCCTTATGTATGTATTACCGTCAGTTGCTCGTTTACTTGTTCGCAATCAGGATACAACCGAAAATTTCAGGTAGTTGAATCCCAGGGGATAGGGATGTAATCGTTAAGGCTTAACCTTAGATGATAGTATTGAGTTATCACCATATCCGGTCGACAGTAGACAAGGGAACACCGATGTTAGTGACACATTCAACCACCAAGTGCGAGTATGAGAAGAGAACTGGAATCTACGTTGCGCTATTAATTTATTGTAAATACGTTGATAATGTTTCTGGTATTGGCGTACTTTATGATGAATTAGACTGAAGTACAAACTAGAAAATTCGGGAAAGCTCGATTACATTAATTTCATATAAATAGATGGAGGGGGGTTAATGTAGACTAATCTTGCATTTTTTATTTGAACCGTTATGATCTTGGAAGAAAAACACCTACTTCGCCTAAGGAAAGGACTGGAAGATGCACCCCAGTGATAGTGGAGTAACTGTGGTGATATGAGGGTTTGGAGGTAGAACTTTTCCCGTCGACCGAAGCGAGGAACCGTTTTAATATTGGCTGGTTTCCAGGCTTTAATACAAGCATCAGTTTAAAAATGTTGTTAACTATTATCCATCTAAGCTAAGGACACCAATGAAATGACAAGATAAAAAATGGTCAGCAGTTGTATAGAGTGACTTAATCAAACATACATAAGGAAATATTCATACCAGAAAGCTTAAAGTATAATGTAATATTACATTAAATAAAATGGTATGTGCAAAACGTAAAGTTTGAGCTTAAAACGATTACTCCGACAAATACTTAAAATAAAAACAGGTGATTGTTTCTTTTGACACCAATCGGAAATCGAGGTGTAAGTACTCATTTGAGCAAAACTATGGAAACCAAAGTCTCTAGTGAAAGGAATTAGTAACAAAAGGAAAATATCGACATTGATATAAAGACTCGATACATTTTCCCCACTCCCTGTCACTCGGCTCCATGAAACAGGGACTTCAGCTCGCCTCATGAAACGGGCACCTTAGCTCGCCTCATGAAACGGGCACCTTAGCTCGCCTAATGAAACACACCTTATCTCGCCTCATGAAAGACACCTTAGCTCGCCTCATGAAACAGGCATCTTAGCTCGCCTAATTATTATTATTATTATTATTATTATTATTATTAGCACCGCGTCTTACTACCCGTTCGGGTTATACGCACTTACGCTAATGTGTAATGGTAGGGTGATTGTGAGATGAAATGAAGGACCTACAGTTTAACGTGGAATCCGAACCACGGTGGAGGCCTGGCATACCTTAGCTCGCCTAATGAAACAGACACCTTAGCTCGCCTCATGAAACAGGCAGCTTAGCTCGCCTAATGAAAGACACCTTAGCTCGCCTAATGAAACAAGAACCTTACTCGCCTAATGAAACAGGCACCTTAGCTCGCCTCATGAAACAGGCACGTTAGCTCTCACTTTTTTTGTTCCGCGTTTTACTATCTGTCTTGGCTGTACGCATTTAAGTACACTGATGGAGTAGGGATAGAGAAGGTATAGTTTGTAGTAAATGTACCTTCATTTTAGTGGTGGGAAGGTGGGAAACTGTTTAGGAAAAATACACCCTCACTACACCAAGCCAAGATTTGAACCCCAATCTCCCCATAAATGGCATATCAGATTAGATGCTACCCAGATATTAAATTCTTGACTCACTAGTTAGATTCTTAGTTTTAGATGCGTCGTTTTAATCCATTTCGGTATGTAAGTTGCGTGCTGATACAAACCTGCCTTTAGAAAGTGAAGCAAGACCGTGAAATAAAACGAGTTTTAATTATTTTTTTAGTTGGGATATTTAACTGAACTTTCTAAACACGCAGATTACAACAATATTGCAAACTAATTTAGCCTAAGTCACTAAGTCTAATCCTACACACCCAGACTTAGTGCCTTGGTATTTATTAGTAATTTAATAATTTAACAGCACTTAGTCAATGGTGATGGGCCGTTGTTTTTCGATTAAAGTCGAGAGCTAAGACTCGTTTGAAAGAGGGTTCATAATTTACGGAAACAGAATGTACCTCTCGCGGTACAACTCATATTTTATTGAGCAGTACTCAATTGGGGGACCAGAGAGAGAGAGAGACCTGATACATTGATCTCTTAAAGTGACTAAACCTGTTAGTACGCCTGCATTCTCAACTGTCCACGGAGAAAGGAATGAAGAACAACTATATTCTGGACCGGAGCTATCAGATCCCCTAGCGGTTGGAACTGGGAACATGTTTCCTGGTGATTAGACGCACGTATATCACCATTTAAAGAAAACAAGATTTGGTCGTACCCGGTCGTGTACTTAACAACAGCCATCTTACCTGCTTTTGTGTCATTGGTGGGTCTGTGTGTATTTTTCAAGGTATTCTTGTGCCTCCAACAGGATCGAGGGGGGAATTAAATAATCATGCTATGTTGGGAAGCTGAGGTTTGATCCCGACCAGTGTCACTGTGTGTGTTTTTTTTATTACAGTATGGGTTTGCGTTCTCTCTCCAAGGAAATGTTGATTTTTATTTTCTCACCTTGTTTCGCTATATTAGACAAGGAGACGTGTATATAAGTAGAGATGTGTAAGGATGGAGCAAGGAGGCGTATATAAGAATGGATAAAGGGGAGAGGTGTGTAAGGATGCCGAAGTGGCTAAACGAGCGTCCCGGACCGGGCGAGGTCTCTAAAAGCCATTCGTCACCCGGCATTTCGTGATGTTATGCGGTCCGTCCAGTTCTCAGCGCATGAAGCGGCTTTATGAAGACCTACAAGAAACCAGTGCACTCACATGATGTCAAAACAGATGTAGAAGTTACAACATAGAAACGCTTTTGACTGCCCGTTAGGACGTTAAGCCTCGTTCACACGGTGTCAGCACTGACACGACAGTGAGCGATAGCTACTACCACTGGTTGGATGAAATCAATGTGAGAGTGTGACAGGGAATACCTAAACCACCGTGAAAATGGCGGAACTTGTGCAGGCTATTGCTAGAGTGGTTGAAGAACTGATTGCTATTGAGGTAAATATATGTACAAAAAAGAAACAAGGGGTAAAGTAAATGGGTAGCAAGAAAAGATAACCTGGCTGCATCACACACGCTGATAAAGAAACTAGAATGGGAAGATCCTAGATTGTTTTGCAATTTTAATCGACTCTATCAAGTGATGTTCGTTAAACTGCCGAACCAGATAAATTAAATTTCATTTTAGATTTTGAGAAATAACAGGTGCTTGGCGCAAAACTGAAATAGCTCACTGTAACACTAGCGGCAGTGAGTTGTTCACACACGACTGCGGTAGTTGAGGGAATTGTCGCAGAAACGCTACTGTCACACAATCCTACATCACAGTTATTTGACTCTCGACAGTGCTGCCACGGTAGTCTGACAGCGAAATTAATTTATGTTCACGTGGTGACAGTATTGCGACAGTTACTGCATGATAACATGACCTACCTGAAAAATTTCAGCTTCCTTAGTTTTCTGAACCTTGAGATTTTTTCGGCTTTGGTTTTTTGGAAACCCCCCTGTTGTGAGGTTCCCATGGGAATGTTTGGTAACCATGTATTCCTGCACCCTTTTAGATTTGGGGCAACTTGCCCGCGAAATTTCAATTTACCAGGTCTTAAGGGTTTCGAGATTTATTTGGCTGAACAGAGGAACTAGTAATTATTATTTCCAATATTAGCCTCGCTACAATTATTTTATATGTTCAGTAGCTTACATCTGTGACGTAGCGGTGAGTCAAGATACCCATGTTAATTTATTTACGTATTATTGGGTGGGTTTTATGTAAATAACGTTGAAACTAAAAGCATAAATTCTTAAATGAATCTAAAAATAGTCTTATGTTGTCACGATTTTTTTTACCTTGAAGTGTTTTTAAGTGTTTTTTTAATCGTCTTCAACTTAGGCTATTTGGTTTAGGCCTAATCACGAAAATGGCCAATAGTGAATAGTCGTCGTCTTGCCAAGATGTAGATTGAAATGGTCAAAAATATTATGTCTCATTAGAAAAGGAAACAAGAAAACAATTATTTTGAAATAAAAGTCGATGCTGTCCAAGCGCAAATAATATAGTGTGAATGCTCGTCAGAGGAAGAGGGAAAGGGTTGTCAGAAAGGCCTCGCAGGGTCAACAGTTTATTTTATTACTTTTATTTTTATTTCGTGCACTGTCGTATAAGTGTGGATAGTGTTTAGAGTACTTAGGTGCGTCAGGTTTAGATACAACCTGATTCGCAAAATAGCTTAAATTTAACCAAGTAGGCAACGTCGTTAATCCTGACACAACTGTGGCCCATTGACTACTGGCATGGCAGTTGAAGAAATTCTGACCGTTGACTCGGTGGCCGGAAACACCTGCTGACACCGAGGTCGGCAGACCGGAACCACAACAGGTGAAGTACCCTGGCGACCCCCCTACAGGGTGGGGCGTAACCTGATTCCATAATGCTTCAACCTTTCCTGGCCTAGAGGGATTGAACTTCGTCAATAGAACTAAACGAACCTTCATATGAGAATATGATTAATCAAGAGTCATTTTATTCGACAAGTTTCAGCTTGGATTCAATTACAGATTTAAGTTACTTACCTACGAGTGTGAGAGCTAATAAGTTCAAAAACTTAACTAATTAAAATGATCTGAGAAATTTAAGAGCGATAATAGCTAGAAGGCTAGTAGGTCAATAATAAATTAAATTAAATATTAGGAACTGAGAAGTCTAAGTGGGAATAATTATACATTCTACGGAGCAATAATTAATTTATAATAAATAACAGGAACAGAAAAATCTAAATGTGATATCCGCATCGAATGGCACACGAACTAACGTCAAGTTCGTCTAGTATGGTTAGTAAGGTGTGGTGCACAAAAATAATATAGTTTCATAGACCAATCAGAACTTAGAATGGATAACTATTATTATTATTACTATCACCGCGTCTTATTACCCGTTTGGGTTGTACGCACTTACGCTAATGTGTAATGGTAGGGTGATTGTGAGATGAAATGAAGGACCTACAGTTTAACGTGGAATCCGAACCACGGTGGAGGCCTGGCATTCCACACATTCACAAAGTTGTGATTAATACACGTCTTGTCAGAGGTGAAGGAAGGGTTTAGCAATCAGATAAATTAGCGCTGGGACCGAGGATTGAACTCCGAACCCCCATCACAGATGGCTATATTCCATTCACGGTAGGAATTACTCTCTGAAAGGTCTTTTTTCCTACCAATATCCTACTATATAATAGATTTATGGTAGGGAAAAAGGCCTTTCAGAAGTCAATTCCTACCGTGAACAGACATTAACTGAATCTGAGGGATTTAAGAGTTATGTTTGCTAATACGAGTAACTTTAATTTATATTTAATAGTAGGAGCTAATTAACTTTTTAGGGATAATTGGTTGGTTAGTCTCCATGCCTTCGGTAAGATCGTTAAGGTGTTTTTAATTCAGACGTTGTCTAACCTCATTTGAGAGACTGTTGGTATGAATCTCGGTGGTCTAGAGGCACCCTAGTCTTCGTGTGATGTGTGTACACACTGTACACCCTGATTTTGGTTGGAAGGTATCAAAAGTGACAGTTGCAGATAACATTACTTGACGTATTAATATATTAAAATTGTTTAAGTAACTGACTTATACTGTTCTTCCTACCAGAATCATACTATATGTAAGTACGTGAGGTACAGATATATTAAAAGGTCCTACGTTCGGTTTAAGTGTACGCCTTCAAACCAAACTGTAAGGGGCAGTTTTATAGTCAAACTTTGATAACTCAAGTGCAGCGCTATTCTAAATACAGAATGACACCCATCACCTACCTAGACTGAAATGGAATGAGCCAGTTTCATATTCGAAACTGGACCATTCCATTCGAGTTAGGTAGATGTTTTATATTTTAGTATCCTGCCGTACTAAGTCTGACTATGAAACTGGCTCTAAGGAAATGTTATTTTCAACGTCTGAATTGTGTATTGAACACATTTTTAATAAGAGAAAGTTAGGGAAAACAGAGATCGCCTTGCCACAGTTTTTTTTTAGAAACTTTTGAATATTAACTGTGCCGGGCTTCATACCGATTGGTGAATCTTTCAATGAGAGCTACGGGGTTGCAGAAATCACCCCTGCAACTCCAGACCGGAAGAACACTGCGTCATTAACGGTTGGTCGGTGTTGAAGAGGTGAAAGGTGCATTCCGCCTGTAAGAAGCTGCTTTACGTTTTATTGATGTATTATAAACCAAAAGATGATTTAATTAATAAACCAGAGCCATTAATATTTATCTATACTTATAAAATAACATGTCCTGATTGACTGACTGACTGATTCATCATCGCCGAGCGCAAATTATCAAGGCTACAAGCATGAAATTCGGACTGTATATTCATTTTGTTATGTAGGCACCTACTAAGAAAGGATTTTAGAAAATTCCACCCCAAAGGGGTCAAAATAGGGGATGATAATATGTATGAAAGTCCGTAATTTTGAAAGTTACATAAACAAAATTTTGTATTTCGGTTATTGACGTAAAACAAATAAATGCGTGTTTCAGGAATTTTGGAAATTTTATTTAATAAGGGATGAAAAAG
>JBCFYV010002759.1:0-35325 GCA_039000515.1 Timema cristinae | reverse complement strand
AATGAGGGGACTGAGGGAACTAGCAAAAAATAGGATATTTATGTTCTTTTGTAAGTGTGGAAATTTAGCTATTTTTAAAGTTCCTTATGCCATAGAGTAAAATAAAATATGTAAAACTTTCAGTTGAAGCTCACATGAATTAAAGTTTGAATTTATTAAATTGTTTTTCAATAACTTTTGTAACTGCTAAATACTGTTAACCCTCCCCAAACAACCCTTTACTATAGGCCTATCAATATTTATGGCTTTAAAAAAGCTTTTATAATTTTTAAAAATTATTTGCTAACTACAAGCCTACAATTCAAAAAACCCGTGGGATCCTACGGTAAACACATAAAATAACTCTACTTGCTCCATGGCCCCCAAAACTACTTTACAAATGGTATAAATGTCGTGATAAAACTTTCTTCCCGCCGTTTACTTTTTTAAAAAATTTAAAATTAAAACAATTAAAATCAAAATTTAAAAATTTCCCTTTTCGGGGTGCCCCATGTTCGCGCAAAAAGGGGCAACTAATTTTAAATTTCAGACCTTTGCGTAAAGGGGGATATCGCGAAATTTTTTATGGGTAAACAAATACACAAATTATTCATTTTATTAGTATAGATAAAAACATTTTTAAAAAGATAATGAGCTTGTTTGAATTTTTTTTAAACATAATTCCTACTTTTCTGTGTTTTAAATTAAGCGACAAATTTCCCTTTTTTCCCCGTGTATAAGTGAGTATAGTGGCCTACCAAGATCGATGGGGACCCGGGTTCGAGAAACTAAAAAGTACGGACGAAATTAGCCTACTTTTTTGAGCACAGTGTCGAAATTTATTTCTTACTTTAGACCCCATTAGGGATGACTGTATAATTTTTAGGTGAGCTGCTGAAAATTTTGCCAGTTTGTAAATATTTGGTGATATAATTGGCTTGTTTAAAAATAACGCGAAAAATGTTTTTTTTGTTAAACAAAAATTGTATACGAAACATGCCCTTAACACTTCTATTTAAATAACTTTATTTTTAAAAAAAGCTAAACTTGGGCATTCCAACGTTACGCTGTACTTAATTTTCTATTTTTATGTGAAAAGCGACCCTTTAAATGTTTTAATTTCATTTAACACCCAAAAACCGGCCCGAATTCCCCCCCCTCCTAAGGTCCTTATTTCAGCATCCCCGTAAATGTATAAAGAATCACCTCGTACACCGCCCTTTCGACAGGTGCGAAGGGAAAACTTTAGATTACCTTTTTTTTTTTTTTCCCCTTCCCCCTCAACCTTCTCCCCTAAGCCACCAACTCCATCTTGGTTTTCCTTTTTTGCCTCACTTCCCGTCTTGTATCAAATTAATATTTTTTAAAGGGGGAGGGCGTGAGGGTGCAGAAAAATCCCCCTTCCGTCTCTCAACTTAAATTTTTTCCCCCAAACAATAATGCAACGGGGGGAGGTCGCGTTAAAGTGATTGCCCTTTCATTTTTAAGTATTCTAGAGGGGAAAAGAGGGGGAAAAATAGCCACCGATTTTCCCCTTTTGGGGTATTTTATTGCCTTTTCTTCACCCCTCCACCCCCATCCCCTTGTTGATTACAAACCCCCATCCCCCCTTTAACTTTATTTACGCAATCCCTTTTATCGGTTTTTAAAAAAGTAGCATACCCGTTTTAGACCTTTTGGCTACACTTGACTGGAAACCGTATTTTTTACTCTTCGTATCTATCCTTGGGCTTTATCGATTGAGAAATCTAACCCTTTCAATATGCAAATACACTATTCAACAAATGACACACACGTCTTAAAAAAAAGCTAGAGAAATCTACTCAAAGTAATACAAATCTTCGCCCACTATGGATAGCATTGGGGGAAACCCCCCACTAATAAAGGGCTAAAAAGAATTCGTTCCCGCAAAACCCCCGAGAATCGAATTAAGGTTTCCCCTGGCTTGTGGTTGTACACTCTAACCACTTATTCACGGGATATTTTTGACACAAAGTTGTATCAACACAGGGCTATCAAAATATTTAAAAAATAACTTTATGTGTCAGTAGACCTACTGGCCACAGGCGACATGAAAACAAAAAGAGATCAGCAACATTGGGCACGAGAACTAAGGCGCTAATCTCGTCTAGCCTGGTGTGGAGGTGAATGGGAAATAGTAGTTTAAAACTCGACCGGGTTTACTTTAGTTATTTTTTCTTCTTAATGGTGTCTCGCTCTCCCTCTACGTAGAGGTGATACATTTCCTCCAAATTACACCTTATTCCTCCCTATCCCATAAGTGCAGGCCTAGTTATGTGCAGATATGCCTGACGGATCATATAAGGCATGGGACACAAATAGTGAGAGTAAATGCTATGGAAAGGCACCAATATTTGTCTATAATGAGGCTGCGATTAAAGTTTCATCTGGCTAAGTATCAAACATGGTCCTCCCGATACAGAATATTGTACTGGTACCATACACGAGTCCTGCCGGGGACAGCGGCAACAATCAACTCTTAACGTTAAGGGCCTGAGTAAATAAACAATATCCATACATAAATACTTAATTCCTAGATTCCACCTTGGTCGAATCAAGTTCCTCTAGGCTTGTGAGCCTTCCAAAGCACTTGACAATGGAAACTGAATATTTGGCCATGTTCATTTGTACCTGATAAAAAAATGAGATAAATTATTTTGCTACAAGTTTAGAGTACTTATTCAAGGTGAGGTGTTTTCCCGTTCTTTTCAATTTTAAACTATTTAAGGTAAAACATTTTTAGTATAAAATCCAAATTTATAAGGATAACTCTAAGGTTTTTATAGGTTTTTTTGAGAATATTGTAACAGTGGGTAACATATTGATTGTGCTTATTATTAAAGTTGAATAAACAACTGAATATAAAATGATTAGTTCATCTAAATATATTTTTATATACTATTCTACCTCCTTTGACATCAAATTTAAATATAAAGTTAAATCAAACTAAACCCTGTTCATGGTGGGCAGGGTGTTCTGAAAGGGTTTTTCCCCTGTCAGAATTCTACTCTATAAGTTAGTAGGATTTTGGTAATAAAGAAGACCTTTCACACTTTACTTCCTGCCATGAACGGGATATAGCTTACGTCAAAGAAGTAGGCCTATCCATATCAGGTAGCGGCGACACATTCAAGGTGATGGAAATAAGAAATGATGAAAGACGTGTCGAACTAAACAAGTAAGCTAAAAAATTTTAAGACACAGAAAGGGTTTATTCTAAATAAATACACCAATACCAGCCTGGAGATAGGATAGAAACCACTAAGAGATAAATATTACTCTATATACATACTTTGTGTTGAGTCCCATGTCAGATTCAAGAAGTAAGACCTTACATTAACCTGGCCGGCTGCATATATAGTGTTTAGTCTCTCTTTTTTTAAACTCATACGTAATAACACAGGGCTTATTTATAGCCTTATAAACGGTTAGTAATAAGTATACAAGCTAAATATATGCACCCACAATAGAGTATAAAGGGAATGGGAATAAAACAGAGTATTTTGGTACGACCACCTGTAACAGCCCCCAGGGTAGGAATTAACCTACTTTCCACATCCGGTTGGTTCTCCCACCCACATCCCCCCTCTCCCCGAGACCATACGAGAGAGTGTGTATTGTGATGTCAATTAAACTACTTTCCACATCCGGTTAATTCCGCCACCCGCATCCCTTCCCCGAGACCATGCCCCCCGACAAAGGTCACCACAGTGGCTCATGGGCTTAGCCATTTGATTTTAATGTGTGCCCCAAGGGTTTTTGGTAGGAGAGCGTGCAGTCTCGAACACTCTTACCGCGACGTGCCTGCATGGGGTTAAAACCCTGGACCATAATTAAACAAACAGTGTTTGGAGCTCGCCCCTCGGAATCCACAGACTGAGGAGCGGACTTGGGCATGGGCCTAGTGTGCCCCAGGGTGTGCACTCAGTGTGTCATTTCAACGCATAATATATCTATGTTTTCAAATATATGTTTGTTACACCTTCATTACACTTTTGGGTGTTTACCTGAGAGATTTATCATTCAAATATGTCAAATAACAATTCTTATACAACTAAGTAATTTAAGACAATTGCCTCTAAAATATAATTCTATTTTAATCATCTAATAATAGTTTGAATATTTGACCTTACATATTTTATTAACTTTTAAATTAACATATGTGTATAAATTATATATTTTTGGCATTAATGAATATACTTGTTACCAATTAACTTGATATGAATTTCTAATAATACATCATCATGATTTAATATTATGATGGTGTATATATTATATATGTGTGTGTGTGTTTTCCTTACCATACATGTTTTCAAATTTAAGTTTGTTACACCCTCATGACACTTGTTCTCGATATATTCACAGCTGATCCCACATTGATTTTGGCGTTATTAAATTTATTTAAGGTATTTTGTCATCGTCATTTCCAGGGAGATGCATCATACCTCCGTTCAGACCCATGTCTATAGAGGGGGTCTTGTTGCCATCACTGGTAGAGGGGGGCAATGCCCCCCTGTTAAGAACCATGCTGGGGGGAGGGGAGCTGCTGAACCCTCATTCGGAAGCAACTTAGGCTTAGCTCCTCCGGAGCTTGTTATAGTTTTACGTACGGGACTGTTTCCACTGGAACCCTTGTTGCAACATTTGCAGCGGTATATTGGTTTATAGTCTTCACAATATGACGTGACGATGTAATCAAAGGGGGACTTTTGTACGATGTGTGATGGCTTAGTCTTACTATGTATTCAGCCTGTCTGGCAATAAGGGACTTGGCCTTCGCGAGCTCAACTCGTAGATGAACGATTTCATCGATTTCTATAGTACACAAATGAAACATATATATGGTATATTAATTATTGTAGTTCCCCCTTTAACAATATCGAAAATAGTCCCCTTAAACTCAACTTAAGGGCCATTTTCAATATCGATTACAAATGTCCTCCCTGATACGGCCATGAATAAACAAATATGCAACAGAAAAATATTAGAATGGGCAAAACATACATGGTCAAGTGACTGTTGCAGATCACAAGAATTGGTTTTTCTTTCTCTCAAAATCCAACCGTAGCTGTTTCAGCACCGCGTTTTACTACCCGGTCGGATTGTACGCTAATGTGTTAGGGATAAGGAAGGTAGAATTTAGAGGACGTGCACTTGCATTCACGTGGAGGGAAGCCACCCTCGTTATACCCAAACAGGTTCGAACCAAGATCTCCCCCTGTCCCCCGGCAGACATGACACGTTAGACCACTCGACCATTGAAGCAAACCAGATTGTGTATAGAATAATAATCCCCTCACTAATGATCCAGAGCGGTGGGAATAAGGTGAGGTGCTTTAGAGTACAAACCTTTTACTATTTTTGACACAAAGAGTAAAAGTAATTTCACATCTACATGTCCGTTAATTGTCACCTACTTATTCCCAGGACGCAAACAAACATCTTTCTGACTTCCAAGCGGTGACGCGTGCCAATCCTACTGACCTTATCTTGCAAATCATGAGTGGCTACAGCCAGGGAAAATATTAGGGTGATTTCTCCCTCTCCCTCAACATTGTTGTGTCTTGTATTAGTGTAGAAACCCTTAAGTAGGCTTTATTCGCAACATCTGTTCAAGTTATTTGTAAAGTAACCTAAACATCAAACAACTCCCATCAACTCTTCAGAGCCATAAGTTTTCTGTTGTAATGTCAAACACTCCCAGAATACCCATTTAACTCAACACCTTAGTTTAGTTGGTAGCGTGTCTGTCCACTGAATCAAGGGTTTCTTTCGAATCTTAGGTGGGTGAACTAGGGCTGGTTTTCCACTCTCCCACCATGCAAATGCGTGTTTACTTCCTCTAAATATATACCTTACCTTTATAGTTGATTGTAGATGCAATTTTTTTTCTCACATAGTGGCGTTAGTACACACACATGATCAGTAAATTGAATTCCTTTTCCCGACACTATTTATACCCTTTCAAGTGATTTAATGCAACTAGTGTGGTATGTCAGGCTATTTGTTGTCTATTACCTCATAATCAACAAAGATAAAACTTTATTCGTGAATTAATGTTGATACTCTTCCAACAAGTAAACTAACCTGTCAGGATTTGATATTATAACTTGGTGGGCTGTTCACGTGATTTAATAGATGCAATTTCAGGGGGTGAACACGCTCAGGCCCCCCAAAAATATATAAGCTATGTTTAAGCTTACAGGTTTTAATTAATTTATTTATATGATAAATAAGATAGGCCATATGATTAATCATTTTATTTTATATCTGAACATTTCTCATTTGTTTTCTAAAACTGGGCCTCCTTTTTTTAATCACAATTCAATTTGTTCGATTAGTAAATTAAACTTGTTATTTACCTGCATCAATAATAGCATAGTCTAAGGCGTCACTATCGTGTTATACTAGACTGCCGAGCGTTCGGCTGGTCGGCGTTTTCTTACCGTTCTGGTGTACTGAGATTGATTTTCTCACCCCAAGCAAATGAGGATACACATTTACCTGGTCTAGTTTATATCAAACAGAAAATCTGATTGACCAACAAAATCCTTTTTTGATTTTTGCTTAGCCTACATATTTTCTTGCACCCTATTGGCTAATAGTAAAATTTAATTTAGTTTCGTTGATAAATTAGATGTAATGGACCGTTAAGGGAGAGTGGGGGAATCATGCGCGGCGTGTAATCGTGCGCACCAAGATTTTACATATTCCGCGTATTATTAGTGACTCCGACTGGTGCTGCGCTCTTGTTTTTGCTATGCACAACAATGACGTACAATCATAGTTTCGCCATTTCCTTTTTCAAGGGCGTGGGAGCTGGATTACAAAAACAGTGTTGTGTCTTGAAATTTTCATTCTTCACAAAATAACAAGGTGAGACTACAGTTCTCATTTAATTATATTTATCTAATTGTATTCTTAAATTGCAGCATTTACTGTTCTTTTACACGTATTCATATTTATTGTATACATTGCTGGTGTCCTTGTTACAAATATGTTTTGTTTTGAAACTGCTATGGGGTAATTATGCGCAGTAACGGTGTAGGTGCGCACAGTTCCCCCATACACAGTTAAATGCGAAGCGATATTAATGCCAAGCTGATCCGTGTTTGTTCTCAGATGCCGAGAAATTACATTCGGAAAACTCAGATAAACTCTTAGACACCAGAAAATTTAAAAAGGCAATTGATGCAATAAAAAACAATGGCAGGAAAATAAGGGAGGTTGGGAGAATTTTCAATATACCAGAGTCAACTCTAAGGAAACAGCTTCTAAAAATCGGCCTGTTCCTCCTCGTCTAGGTCGTAAAGGTGTATTCTCAAAAGAAGTGGAGACAGAATTAAAGGACTATATTCTGACACTAGCTAAATTATTCTATGGCTTAACGCCCAGGGAACTAAGGCGGTTAGCATTTAGGTTCGCTGAAGAAAATAATATCCCTAATAGTTTTAGTAAACAGAAAGGTTTAGCTGGCAAGGATTGGCTTTATGGCTTCTTAAAGCGAAATCCTAAGGTAACACTTAGACAACCTGAAGGAACAAGCTTAAACAGGATTGCTGCTTTTAATGCTGAAGAAACAAAACTATTCTATTCTAATCTTGAGAAAGTTATGGGGGCATTCAAATTTGAACAAAATAGGATATTTAATGTGGACGAAACAGGCATAACAACAGTACCAAAAAAATGCCCTAAAGTGTATGGACTTAAAGGGGCCAAAAAGGTTGGTGCTGCTATTTCTGCTGAGCGAGGGCGAACCATTACAGCCGTTTTCTCAATGAGTGCTGCTGAAAACTAAATTCCACCTATGTTAATACATCCAGAAAACGAATGACTCCTATACTTCAGAAAAATGGGCCTATTGGTGCTTCCTACAAGTGTTCAAAGAACGGATGGATGAATTCTAACCTTTTTCTTGACTGGTTATCTCACTTCGTAAAACATGCAAAGCCCACATCAACTGATCCTATTCTTCTAGTTCTAGATAACCATTCCAGCCATATTTCGATTGGGACATATGATTTTTGTAAGACAATTTTTATTCATATGGTGTCACTTCCACCCACACATCCCATTATCTTCAGCCTCTAGATTTAACTTTCTTTAGTCCTCTGAAGGGTGCACTTTACAGGGAATATGACCTTTATCTATCCACTACAGGCCATGAAAAAATTACCGAATATGACATAGCAGAGCTTTTAAATAAAGCTTTCATGAAAATCGCCACCATGGAGAAGGCAGTTTGAGGTTTTCGATCCGCTGGAATATTTCCACTAAACCCTGATAAATTTAACGAAGAAGATTTTGCTCCTGCTAGCAAAGTAAGACAGTTTATAGTTGAAGCTTCTACTGAATCCGGAACTCCTATTTCTGCACGAGTTTCTGACCCCGAACTTCAGCCTACATATATAGATCAAACCAGGCCACAGAAAGATTGTCGGACCGATGGACATCCATATGCACAGCCTGTTCAAGATCCTGTACCATCAACATCTAAAACTAATTTGTTTTTCACTATTTCACCAATTCCAGAAACGAAGATTGAAAAACAAGTAGGGCTAGTAAGAAAGTTATGTAGAAAACAATACTCGGAAATATTAACCAGCTCACCAGTGAAACGAAAATTAGAAGTAGCTCAAGAAAAGAAAAGAATTACAGAAGAAAAAAAAATCGGAGATTAGAAATAAATATGGAAATGTGGTGCGAAGGTGCTTCGACCAAGTATCACAACACAAGAAGAGTAGAGGAAAAAAGAAAATAAAGAAGCAACGAACATCCGTGTCATCCGAAGTAGACGGTTCCACACTTAGGAATGATGAAATGGACAAGCGGTCCTAGCAAAAACTGGCAAAGAACCTAATGAATTGTGTTTTTATCTGTGGAGAAGTTGGAAGAAATAAGGAATTGTGGTACAGGTGTGTTTCGTGCTCATCTTGGAATCATGCGGAGTGCACTGGAGTTGATACCCAAAAGATTATGTGTGCGATTTTTGTACAAAATGAAACTTGAAAAACTGGGGTAAATAATATTTTGGTAACTTAGCCACTATTTTGTTATATTTCGATTTCCTTTCATAAAAATAAATTTACCTTGAAATATAAAATATATATAAATTTAGCTGTTTATGTATCTATCACCTGACCTTGTTTTCAATGTGATTTCCAAACATTAATTCTACTGCGCACCATTGCCCACCCTCTGCGCATAATTACCCCAGAGGGTGGGGAAACGTGCGCAAATACATTCCTATGCTTTTTTCAATATTATTCGATTATGTATAGTTATTAATCAAATATGTTTCTACCAAATGAAAGTAGAATAGCAAGGTTCTCTTGCATGTAGTTACATTTTGTGATATATATAGTAGCATTACTTACAGAAATGAATCTCGCTTAGGGGCGCACCATTCCCCCACTCTCCCTTACATGTTCAATTGTGTCTTGATAATCATTGCGTACTGTCAAAGCACAAGAACCGCGACAGATATCGAGGTTCGAATGCCTGTGGTCACTCCAGCATCTAATTCTGGTGGAGGAGATGTGATTAGAATCCCTGCTGGTGGAACATTTTCTTAATTAATATATAGACGTTTAGCCAGAAAGGGTGCTTGTAACTCATCTGTTTATGTAGGTGGAGGTCGTGGTTCGAATCCTTTCTGGAGCGTACTGTCACTCTTGTGTTTGGATCGTCTGCTGAGAACGAGGAGAGCAGGGTTTGAACCTCAGCTGGCGACACTGGGGGTGATTTTTTCTAGGCAATTGCGTGTGCACTTCCTCATCCGATCGGATAGTAAGACGCTATGCTATGTATGGCTCTCAAACATCAACATTGATCATCTGCAACTCACATGAGTCCTTTACCGGCTGTCAGTATCACCCTGACTTGGCGTATGAATATATTTAATTTGTTTGATAGAAAGAACAACTACAAACTTATATTGTTTGCAATCACTGAACAGCACTATAGTATGATTCTTGTAGGAAAAGCTAGTTTAAAAATACAAACTCTATGGTCAAATCGCGGACTTGCCGTATGAATATATTTAAGTTGTTTGGTAGGAGGAACAGTTAGAATATTCACACATGACTCTTGAAGTAATTGTGCTTTTCGGTAAAAACCCTACTATAGGCTTCCTTTACCGTAGATAAAAATTAAATCGTTAATGGCACTTAGCACAGCACTCTTGGCGTAATAATTAGGAAGCTGACCGGTATTGAACATGTAATGAATGCCCTGGAAAATTAACAGCAAATTATCTCTTCGATAGTTTCTTTCACTCACTAGTAATAAGGCTTCGGATTGACAACATTACACACCGCGACAACGGGCACACATTAAAATCATGAACGATGTCCGATGAATAAATTAGCCTTACACCCAAACGAGTAATGACAAGGGCCCCCTGGGGAATAACTTACAGAACCGTACTGAACCAGTGCCAGGCTGTATGTTCAGCCACCTAGTAGAGTCCCGGATGTGGAAAAGGGGTCAATGAAAACCACGGCGAGACATTGCCAATAGCTCACACTTTGTAGACAATCGCAGAGAGATGATCTTCCCCTTCCTCATGGGCCGGCACGTCGCGGGAGGAGTGCCCAAGACTGCATACTCTCCCTTACCCAAAACCTTAGGGCACACATTAAAATCAATGGGCTAAGCCCATGAGCACTTGTGGTGGTCTCTGTCGGGGGGCATGGTCTCGGGGAAGGGATGCGGGTGGCAGAATTAACTGGATGTGGAAAGTAGGTTAATTGATATCACAATACACACTCTCTCGTATGATCTCGGGGAGAAGGGGGATGTGAGTGGGGAACTAACCGGATGCGGAAAGTAGGTTATTGATATCACAATACACACTCTCTCGTATGATCTCGGGAGAAGGGGGATGTGAGTGGGGAACAACGGATGCGGAAAGTAGGTTAATTCTAGCCTGGGGCTGTTACAGGTGGTCGTAGCAGACTACTAAACAGTGATAAAATTATAAATCCAATCATTCCAATAGACCTATTACGATTATTGTATGTGTATTCTATGTTTGTTCTAATTTCTACTAAACCATTCATAAATATATTGATATTTTTATAGGAAGGGCCGTTTATAAAATTATTTATTTACGGTCAAAATTGATCAATGTGCCGTGTGTTATTGATAGGCATTGATAATATCTATCGTAAGTGACGTCTGAAAGTCACATGACTTGATGTATGTATACTTGAAAGTAGATCTAATATCTTTATTAGCTGTCAGATAAGATCCTTCCTATGAAATTGAATCTTAGAAATATATTGCAGGTGGTGATGTTTTTCTTATAAAGGCCCTATTTGAGAGTATCTCTTAACACAATCCATCAGCTAATGACTTCCTCATTATATTAACACTAAATAATTTGAGGTATTATACACTTTGTTTTCTGTGCCACCCTGTATCAGTCCTTCCCCTCCAATCCATGCTTAGCAACCGCAACACGAGCCCTTTAGCACAAGACACCAAATTGTGGTTTGCCATAGCTAAGCAGTTGTTTGATTTCTCAAAGAAACCCACCCCTCCCCGCTCCTTTACCCCAGACCCATAAACACTTCTCCACTCAGTTTCTAACCTACCTTTCCTCCCCCGCCTCCCAAACCCCATCCGCCAATTAAATAATTAATTTAATCAAACGCTCGTGCAAAAGCGACCAAGTTTTGTGTGGCGTCTGAGGTTACCGCCACGTATTATGGGTAGATGTAAAGGAAATCATTTTGTTAGAGGAAAGCCACTTATACTCGCTTAAAAGTACAGATCGTTTCAAAAACAAAAGGTATCTCTAATTCCCAGTGATTTTTTGTTATATTTTCATAAAGAGGTTAAATTTACGAAAGTAATTTGTATCTGCTGAAAATATAAACTTCGTTTACCCCAAAACAGTAAACAATGAATGTTTCAGCTATGGTGAAGCTTATGCTATAGGGCCATAAGAGAGGCTGCCAAGGCGAGGCTGATACCTTTAAAGGTATAAATCCTATATTGATGTATTACACTATGGCCCTATCTTATAAGCTGCACCATAGTGTAAACATGCAAGTTTAAGATTGCTATCTTTCAAGGTAACGAAGGGTGCGTACATTTTATTATTAGGTCATTTAACACAAGCACGTATAAACACAAAACATGTATTTTTTAGCGGGCTTAGAATGGACCCAATATTACTGCCGAGATAACTGCAAGACTTATGGAGAAAAGCTTTTATCTTCGCTTTCTCTCGGGTTTATTTTTGCCAAATCTCCTCTATTTTGCTTTTCGGGAGGTGGTTTACTGGATTAAAAAGTAGCTACTGGAAAAATTAGGGGACAAGCGTTGCAAAAGAGAAGATTGAGCACAGGAAACAGGGAAATAACAACGTTCTATTCCAGTATCAGTTATTTATATTTCCCCTCAGAAAATTGTTTTCCCAGTGTAGGACAGTTTTCCTAAATATGACCCCCCCAGGCTTAGCCCCAAAAAGGGGGTTCGGAAACCCCTTTTTGGCCCCGATATACTTATAAGCGTATCAAAGGTTCCGCGATCCCCAAACTTTTCCCCCACTTTCCTTTTGCGGGTTTTTTTTTTTAACCTTACTTTCATATTTATTCCTTGAAAAAAAATTCTTCCTAAAATATTTATTTTGTCCTCACCCGTTTGGAAAAAAAAAGAGTGTAGAAAAAATGTATATGTTCATAAAAAAATTTTTTAATTATCTAAAACTTAACCGATGACAGTTTCAATTTAATTTTGTTCATACCAAAATAGTTTTGAAAGTATTTTGTTTTATATTTAGCGATTTTAAAAAGATTCGAATATCAATTTTAATGACGATGTTGTTTTTTACAATATCAACTGAGAATTGCTGTGATATCGATTGGGTTTCCCGACCTCTCCTTTGTTATTTTCGAATTGGATAGTGGAACAACCCGCATGAAAATAATCTATTCGAATTTTTTTCATAGATACGAACCAGGGTCAGTTACTACGACCATTTAGCAACGGGGGACTAGAAAAATACGCGTTAATTGATTTAAAAAACGTATTTTTCGGTTAAAAAATTTTTTTGTCTTATTTTTTTGGGAATGCTTTTCCCATTACTTTTTTGTGCGCCTGTTTTAAACGGGTTTGTAAAAGTTATAGAAGCTTTTATTATAACAAAATTTTTTAAAAACCAGTAGTGTAATAACTATTTTCAAAAGGGTACACTGTGTTTGGTAGTTAAATTTATGAACTATCCAAAATATAAAACAAGGTCCTTCATCTTCATTAAAAAACCTTTAATCTTTTGATGTTTTTAAAAAAAAAGAAATTGTAGTTGCTAGGGGTTAAAAATAGTACTACTCAATCAAATAAATGTATTAATTTAGAAAAATCTAACTCTCACGGGGGTTTTAAAACCGTTTTTCCCTTTGTGCCCCCGCTTTTATATCTGAGCTATCCAAGGTATTGTCCCAATTGGTACTCTACTTGTCCGGGCTACCCACTAGAAACCTAAGGGGGAAGAGAGAACATTCAGAGGAAGTGTCCCCTCATTAACATAAAGGGAGAGTGTTTAAAGTAATTAATAAAAAAAATTTCTGTAAATCTAGTTGGGATTTAAACCTCGATTTCTACATCCCCAGCAAACTAGACGAGACTGATGCCTTTCCCTGCTTCCTCTTTTGGGTTTTAAATCGTATCGTCATTGTGTATCAAAAAAAAAAAAAAAAAAAAAAAAAAGTGTCTAACTCAAAAAAACTATCCGAGCCGTGAGTACGTGGTCTAAATGTCAAGCTAATTTAGCCCGGTTTTTCCCATTAAATGGTGAGGTTGGAGATCAAATATGGCCGGGTGTATTTAGGGTGGTTATTCTGGTGGCTATTCCCCCAACACAAATGTGGTTTACATTTAAAATTTAAATTTTTACTTTCCTCATTTTTACCTTAAAAAAGGGAGTGAGTTTCGATTTGGAAAAACACTCACAAAAAAAAAGTGGGAATTTGCCTACATTGCGCTAACTAAACCCTCCTCTTTTTTTAGAGGTTTTTTATTATTATTTTTGATTTTACATTTTTTCCCCTATCTACCCCTTTTGGCTATACTAATTTTTGTTGGGTTTTTTCCCGGAGTTGGATTGAAAAAACTATAATTATTTTTTGGAAACGTTTCCTCATTTGCGTGGAGGGAAAAATCGGAAAAGTTTTAAAGGGGGAAACCCTCTTCAGTTTTAAAACCCGGGCCAAAATTCGGGAAACCCTTTTTCTCTCCATCAGTGGTAAACCGAATAGATAGTTTGAAAATTTTGCTCTCGTGACTTTCTGGTGCGTGTTTTTGGAAAACAAAGAAGACATAATTACAGGAACAACACATACAAGCTCAATAATCACCACAATGATTAAGGTTTATTTAGCACCCGGGGTTACTACCTGTTCGGGATTTTTACCCCTATGTACTAATTAAAATTAGTGGCTTATGGGTGAGGAAGGTTTGATTTAGATGAAGTGTACTGAAATTTGCATGGGGAGATCGGGAAACTATTTTAGAAAAATATTCCCCATTAAAACCCTGACCTAGATTCCAACCCCCATTTCCTTTTAATCTGCATTTTTAGTCCCAAAATGAGAGCGACGCTTTTGACCATGCGGCCACTGAAAACAGTCATCATTACTGTTCACGTAAAGGAAAACCCCCGTGGACGAGCTTTCGTGGGGGTACCAGATTTTTCCCGCTTATCTCGGTAAAAACCCCAACGTCTGTTGTTTTTTTTTAATCACCCCAATGAGTTAGTGTCCCCGAACGTTTTTGTATTTTTTAAAGGCCCCCCACTCGCAAGAAACCCGAAACTTTTAAATCCCGGGGCAAGATTGCTTCCCCTTTCCCCCTCACCCTTTCTCTTTCACTCTTGTACCCCTTTCACGAGATGGTTCCTCAAATAAATAAAAAACAAATCCCTTTCCCCCAGAGCGCAGCGACCACATGCTTTAAAATGTCCTTGAAATTTTTTTCATGAAGGAATTTTGCTCCCTTGTTTATTACTATAATTTTTTTTCCTTGCAACTGAATGGAAAATGTTGAAACCTTGTGGTTAGTGGGTTTTAAAGATTTTATTACAGGTTTTGGGGGACCCCCGGTCCCCTTGTTGAGGGGGTGCCTAAATTATTTAATTTTTATGTTAGAATTCTTCTATTACGTGTGGGCTTTAAATTTTTTTGGATTCTGGTAGGAAGGAAATTACAAAAATGTTTAAATGAACAATGGGACAAAATTTTTTCTTTAACCCTTTATTATAATTTTGGGGAAAACCCAAATTTCCCGGCCTTAAATAAGTCTTAGGAACTCAAAAAAAAAAAAAGTTTTAATAAATGTGTTATAACAAAAATTATTAATCATATGAAAAAACAGTTATTCTTTAAAATTTTAAAATTAAAAATTTTTCCAAAAACCCTTTGATAATTTTAAAAAAACAGTCTTTTTAGAAATTTATAAAATTTTTTTTATAGGGGCCCTTTTTAAAAAATGGAAAAATTTTCTTATTTATCAAGTTAAACAATTCCCAGTTTCCCAAATTTTAAAAATAAATTTGTAAAAGCCAAATTTTTAAAATTTTTTTCAAATTTTCTAAAAACTGACATCCCAAAAAATTTCCCTCAAATTTTAATTACTCTATAAAAATAAAAATACGCCCCTTATTTTGTGGGGAAAAAATTTTTGCCAGATGCCCTTTGAACAAAAAACGTTTTGAACGGTTTTCTAAAAAATTTTAGATTTTTCAAAAAAAGTCGTTAGTTAAATTACCAAATTTTCCCCCTTTAAAAAATTTTTTCTTAAATTAAAAACAAAAATTTAACTTTACTTTTAAAATTATTCTTTGAGACTCTTTTGAACAAAAACATTAGATTCCCGTTTTTAAAATTTTTTCCCAAATTTTTAAAACCCCATCATCAGTTAAAATACCCTTAATTTGAGGGTTAAAATTTAAAAAAAAAATCGACCCCAAGGTATTTTCTTACCAAAGTCGTCCCAAAGGGTCTTCGGCATTTAGTTGACTTCCCTAACCCCGTGACAACGGACGGGCCCCGGCAGGTTGCTGTCTCAACGCCCTGAGCCTTTTTTGTATCCCTGGTAGGACCTGTCCCCCCTAACCACGCGGGCCAAAAGAGAAAGGGCCCGGCAGGTTGCTCGTATCAAACGCCGCGGCCCCTGTTTGTATCACTGTGCGATCTTCTTTCCCCCCTAACCCGCGACCAAACGAGACGGCCCGGGGAGGTAGGGTGTATCAACGCCCCGAGCCCTGTTTGTATCACTGTAGTAAGGGTAAACCCATCCTCCCTAACCCGCGACCCAAAGAGAGGCCTGGGGAGGGGAGCTCTTTTTCAACGCCGCGAGCCATGTTCTGTATCACTGTGCGAAACCCGTCCTCCTTTAACCCCGCGACCAACGAGACGGTGGCAGGGAGCTTTATCAAAGTGCGAGCCATGTTCTGTATCCTGTAGCGACCCCGTTTCCCCCCTAACCACGCGACCAAAAGAGCGGCCTGGCAGGGGAGCTCGTATCAACCCGCGAGGGCCCTGTTCTGGATCATGTGCGTTATTATCCTCCCTAACCACGCGACCAACGAGGGCGGCCTGGCAAGGGGAGCTCGTATCAACGCCGGGGGAGCCATGTTCGTATCACTGTAGCGTCCTGTCCCCTTTTAACCCCGGGGGACCAACAAAGGGCCCGGGAGGTTTTGCTCATATCAAAGCTGCGAGCCCTGTTCTGTTTCACTGTAGCGCCTGTCCTCCCCAAACCCGCGGGCCAACCCAGACGGCCTGGCGGTAGGGTCGTTTTTTAACGCCGCGGCCAAAGTTCTGTTTCACTGTTTGCGATTTTATCTATCCTCCCTAACCACGCGACCAACGAGCGGCCTGGCAGGTTGCTCGTATCAAAAGCCGCGAGCCATGTTCTGTATCACTGTTTGTAGATACCTATCCTCCCTAAAACCCCGCGACCAAAGGAAAGGCCCCGGCAGGGGAGGGTCGTTTCAACGCCGCGGCCATGTTTTTGTTTCACTGTTTGCGCCTGTCCTCTCTTTCCACGCGACCAAAAAGGACGGCCTTTGGGAGGTAGCTAAAATCAAAGCTGCGAGCCTTTTTCTGTATCACTTAGCGGGCCTGTCCTCCCTAACCCCGCGACCAACGAGGGGGCGGCCCGGCAGGTAGCTCGTATCACGCCGCGAGCCATGTTTTATATCATGGTAGCGACCCGTCCTCCTAACCCCGCGACCAACGAGACGGCCCGGCGGGAGTCGTATCAACGCTGCGAGCCATGTTCTTTGGTTTTTCCCCTGTTTGTGATTATCTATCCTCCCCAACCCTGCGACCAACGAGCGGCCTGGCAGGTAGCTCATTTCAAAGCCCCGGCCCTGTTTTGTATCACTGTAGCGATGTCTTTATTACCTCAATCCCCCAGTGAGCTCCAAACCACAAACGTCCCTTTTTGGGAAATAAATACTAGCAACGGAAAATTTCTTCTCACAGCCCAAAGTTTTCCCCGTCTTCGAAAGACAAAAAAATTTATTTTGGGGAGGAAAAAAAAAAAACACTATCCCCGGGGAAATTTAAAAATTTCTTTTTAAAAAATTTTATTATTTTTTATCACAGCAGAAAATGGTGGATTTTTTTTTTTATTTTTTTTAGTTGCCCTTGAGGGTCCCCCAATTGGTGGTTTTCATGGTCTTTTGTAAGCTTCATTTTCGCAATTTTTTTGGGATTTTCCGATGACGTAGGGTTTGGGTTTTAATTGAGAGTTTTTTTCCCCCAAATTTTTTTTTCCCCTCTTTTAACCCCCCTCAAATTTCGGATTTCAATTTTTTTTTAAAGAATTACTATCTTGTTCCTAAACCCTATTAGTGTGAATATGTGGATAATTCGTACCAATGGGTATTGGGGAAAGTGTTTATAGTAATTTGGGAGTCAACATGATATGTTTTCTTCGCCTCAGTAGAACATTCATTGACTTGGTATCAACGAAAAAATTTCTCATGCGGGGTTTGTAAAGAGAAAGCTGAGTATGATTGAGCTAATGAGGACCAAGTGGCATGAAAAACTATTACAGGAAGGCCTATAGTTAAACAAGTCTGGGCCCAATGTCAATTGGATAGTTTGTTTGGGTGAACACCAAAAATTGTACAAGATCAACTCTGCACAGTAATTTTGTACCTTGTGGGGATATATATGTCGGCCATTTTTATTGTAAACATAGTTAGCTTTCCTTGTCTGCTGGACAAAAAATTTTTGATTGATTACTTTTCATTACATTGGTTAAATTTAGCATAAAATTATTTTTATTAGAAACAGGTACGTTTAAAATTATATATTTCACATCGAGCGCATATAGTTTGCCCTCAAGATATTCACACGGCATATAATGTTATCAAGATCTTTGTATAGTCTGAATAAACACAGAGTAAAAATTCATTTAAATACAAAAAATATATATCTATAATTTAATAAGTAATAAACTTATATATATTATTTACATAAAAATTTGTATATTATAATTTATACAAATAATATTAAAATCCGGTAATGTTTTAATTATTAAAATTTTTATTACATATTTTTAAATATAATAATTATATTTTAATTTTTTATAATATTAATAAATATTATAATAATAATATAATAAATGTTATTTTTATTTAATTACATATATTTTAAAAACTTTTCCCGGATTTTAATATTATTTATTATAATATATATTTTTATGTAAATTATATATAGTTTATTACTTAAAAAAATTTTATAACTATATTTTTAGTATTTAAATAAATTTTTCCTCTTGTGTTTATTCAGACTATTACTAAAGATCTTGAGTTGTAAACATTTATGCCTGTGAATTGTCTTGAGGTTCAAACTTCTATGCGAACGATGTGATCAAAACTATTGTACTATTTCTTGCACAACTTTTTTTTAAAGAAGTTGTTTGTGTTTTATATTAGTTTTAAATTGTTTTTGTAGGTATAACCTCATTATTAATTATTGACATGAAATAAGAATATTTGGGCCTATATGAAATATGTTTATTTGAAATTATTTTTCTATGTTTAAACAAACCAAATACGTTGTAATGGTTGTTTGTTGAGGGATGAGCAACCCTCCCAAATTTTCTCCCGGCCCCACCCTTCCCCATGATACCTAGTGGGGGAAAGAAGGAGGGGTTACTCCCACCCTTATCATTGTTATATAATGTTAGGTAGGTAAGGTAACAAACACGCCTTTGGTTTTGGAACAACACCTGTGCTTGTGTCCTATTGGCTTCAAGAGACAAGGATATTATGTTTCCCATCATGGCGTGCATTATAAAGGGACGAGTTTAGTCTGTTTTTAAGTTTGTAGGTGCAGCTCTTTAAACATTATTTTCACTCCCCGCCCTTAAAAACTAAATATATCAAATACAGTAGAAATGGCAGGTGATTTGTTCTCAAACCACTTTGCCCCATTCAACCATACTATTAGTAAATTTGAACAATATAAAAGAGACACAGGAATCGAACCAGGGACCTTTGGCTTAGCGCGCTAATTCTCTGCCACTTAGCTATCCATGACACGCCTTTAAAGGTGGAGATACGCGAGAAAAGGTAAATGTTTTTGCAGTTTTTTATAGCAATTCTTTTTTTTTTTGTAAAAATAATAATAAATATTGCTTCTATACCAAATGTAGAGTTTAATTTTATTCACAAAAAGTGATAATCAAAAACTTTTGGTTGAATTATCTATAATAAATATAATGACATTATCTAAAAAAACCTTTTTAAATAATAGAAAAAGCTTTCATGAAATTCCAGGACACCCTTGACAGATTTTCAACAATTATTGATGTCTTCATGCGAATAAAATTGAATTTCTATGTTTGTATAGAAGTAATATTCTATTTAATTTGACCAAAAACTGCTTTGCTTTAAAAACCGAAAAAATACTTAGGCCTCCCTCTTTTGGTTCTCTGCTTTCCCCACCTAAAAAAATAGGCCAAACATCTAGCATTTTATGCTAACACCTACTCTGGTTATTTAATATTTTGCTAATAGGACTAACATACAGCCTACCCTTTAGTCTAAACAATTTTTTTACCTTCTTGATTCGAACATTTCTCGAGTTTTTTGCTAACTGCTACGTGCCATAATGGTTCTCAACTAACAATTGAATGTTCACCACTACTCTTTGTATACAGTCTAAATTGCGTAGGGCCTAACAAAAGAAGGGCGAAAGTTGTTGCGGGAGTTTACAGTAGCCCCATGGCTTTTTTTGGTGCTGACTGACAGCTCACGCTGATGGCTGACAGCTTTGAAAAGTTTACCAGAACAAATTATGTATCCCTACGCAGAACCATTGATTTGCAAAAAAAACGTGTTTAGCCAGCTGTCCCTTTCCGACGGTCAAAATATTAGGTATATAGGTACCTAAATGTTGACTGTCAGAAGTCATGAGGCCACTGTTGTAATGTTAATTTCAGATGTTGTTTGATTGTAAATTATATTGTGGATTAGAAAAAAAATAAATATATGCCTAAAATAATTTTATAGTTCCAGTTTCTTATTTAATGTCCTTTACACCTTGAATGCGCTTATTTTTCTTCAAGCCCTACCGTGATTTTTGAAAGTGGCTTTGCACGATAAATTACCAATTAATATATTATTTAATCCTGTCTTATGAATTATTTTATGTTAACCATGGATGTACTGAAAAATTATCTATCATCTTTATCTAGCCCCGCATTAAAACCCAAACACGGGACCTCAACTTAGAATTTTACAAAAAATGATCTGACCGGGGGTTGTGACTGACAATTTGTAAAAAGAAAAGCAGAAACCCGATTAGAGAGGTCCAAAATGTTTGAAAATGAAATTTGTAGATGTTTGTAATTTACAGGGAATATTCTAAATATTGTCCAATGGGTTTTGATTAGGACAATGGACTGCCACCCAGGACTCCTAGTTCCATTCCCACGAACACAATGTGGGACCAAACCATTTACTTCAAATATTTTTATTTTATGGGTGATGGTGATGCTCATACCTACCTGTACAGTTATAAAAACTTTTACATCAGCAACATAATCATAACGTAATGTTTTTGATAGTTTTTGAATTTAGCAAACGTAAACACCATGTCTTTCATCACAGACTTCTTAAAACAATGGTTGTTTTATTACCTTGGGCCGGATTAGCTCGTGTTAGCGCTTAGCGCTAAGACAAACAAAATTTTTAGATAGGCCCTTAAGCTTTTATCTGCGACCTTTTATACTTGATTACGCTATCTTTTCCTGACGAAGAGATCGGGGTTCGAATTCCAGACGAGTTTAATATGGCTGTATTTTTCTAAATAGTTTTCCGCTCTACCCTCCACATCAAATAGGGGCTACGATTTTCAAAAAAATGTTCCCACCTCTTAAACGAAGTTAAAATGCTTTTATAGTAGTAAGATACTGCGGGTCCTCTCTCCCATTGTTTCTTTGATAGGCCAACTTTTTGGGTGGATCCCCCTTTTGGTCATCCCCTTCCCGGGTCGTATTTCTAAATGGTGGGATGGAAGTTTTCCCTGTGCAGTTACCTGATTGTATCCTACCCTCTTAGTCCTCCCACCACTTGGCTCCTTGGACACTTATCCTTGACACACTCATGGTTGGTTTTACCTGTTTCACTTTGAAAGGGAAACATATGATTTGGTCTACTGTAGCAGTTACTGATTGTATCCTCCTTTTAGCCTCCACCCTTGGTCTTGGACATTTATCTGCTACACTCACCTGGTTGGTTTTACCGTTTCACCTTGAAAGAGAGAAATATATGATTGGTCTACCTGTAGCAGTTACCTGATTGTATCCTACCATCTTAGCCCTTTCCCCCCACTTGGCTCCTTGGACACTTATCCTTGACACCCCTCACCTGGTTGGTTTTAACCGTTTCCCCTTTTTGAAAGAGAGAAACATATGATTGGTCGTCATTCTGCTGTAAGGGTTGTTGTTACCCAAGATGCCCGTTAGAACTCCTCGACCCAACTGAGCTCTTGTGTATATATTATGTATGCAGAGGCGTGACGCGAAGTGTATACAGGGTAGGCAGAGCTTGTCTAAGGTGCGAGTGGTAGGGCACGCTAGCTAAGGGCAAAATAAATACAATATTGTAGAAACATAGACTTTAATTTTCTTATCATGGTGACACCAGTTTTTGAATGTTTGTCATGAGCAAGGCGGTATTAGTTGATGAACTTTTTAACTAAAGAGAAAAAGTTGTCATTAAATTCCAGGACAACATCGACGATATTCAAGAGCTGTCGAGGTCACCACCATTTTAAGAAAAATTAAGATCTATGTTTTTTCTGGAGCAATCATTTTTTTTTAAATTTTTTCAAAAAAGTTTTGTTTTAAAAAGTGCAAAAATAGACTACTGCCCTTAGCTCGCATTTCATTTCACTCTCTCCTTAAACTGTATCTTTTTATATGTTACCTTTACCCACTCCCCATTTGACCAATCATCATTAGGCCTTGCTCTACATATTTTAAATGGGAATGCGTTTTCGTGGATACCCGGCCAATGATTGGGTTTTACTGTGCCTAAGAACAATTCATGGGACAGATAGCTGGTCAACACAATTTCCCAACGATCAAGACAATGTTTGAGGTTTTGAACCCGTTTTAAATTTTTTGGAAGAAAATGTTGACTTTCTTTTCATTATAATTGATTGAATTTGTTTTATGCTCAGTTATATTATGGAATGTGATACCATTTTAGATTATGGTAATTTCTTTTGATTCTATTTTTCTAAGATAATGTTTTAATTTTAAAAATAGAAGTATTAGGCTATGAAAAAAAATTAAACGTATTTGCCCTTTTTTAAATTCCCTGTATGTAATGAGAATGTGGGAAATTAGCTATTGTTAATCTATTCAATCCACAATAATCCTGAACATCAATAAATCTTTTCAAGACGATGCAAACATTTTGAAAATATTATTTTTTAATTTGACTCAACTTTTTATTAATGGACCAATCAATACGTGGAGAAAATGGATACGAACAAAAACCATCCCCGAAATACTTCGGAAACGTTGGCCAAAAAGTAAGGTCTCTTGTCTATTTTTTTTATACTCGGCCCGTGTGCTTTTATTTCCTGGAGTTATTATTTATTACCAGGGTGCTTCTATTATATCACGTCTTAAAATAATTATTTTCTTTAAACCATAAAATATATTTTATTTTACAATTGATAAATGGAGGGGGGGGGAGGCGAGTTTTCACTATAAATCCCGCGTTGTTAATTTTAGGCTTTGGGGCCGGGTTTTGTTCGTGGAGCGCTCAGACCCGAAGCCAAGTGAGGTATTCAGACAGTGCGGATAAATCAAACCCCGATGCATCGATACCTTCCCCTTCCCCTTTTTTTCCCCTTTTTTTCTTCCGGTGCTGGTTTCTCCGACACGATTCTACTGGACCACCAACATTTTATTAAATCACTGTGCTTTGACAAAAAAGAATATGATTTTAATGTATTTTTTTCATTAGTATTTCTTTAAAAATGATATGAGTACACTTTCCTTTAAGACATGAAATATCACTACTAAAAAAAAACTATATTACTTTGTACCTTATAGCGTCTTGTTTTTATTTTTTCTGCTCAGGTTGGGTTATAGTATAAAGTAAAAACTAATTTTAGTCCGGACTAGCTGTTGAAATGTTCAAGTGCCACCTGTCAAAAAATGGGACGTTATAAACTTTTGTTTTTATTGGTACTTTTTGTGCCACTGCGTTTGGCGGCTATTGGAGGTTTAATTTAATTTATAAAAAACATTTCTGGTGCTTAACACGAGCTAAGGTGCCAAGGCCACAATTTAGTGAACATTTAATCACTGTAATGCCAGCTGCTTACACACCCTCCTTTTCCTTAACCCAAAATTTTTAAACTTTAAAATGTCAGTGGTGTGTTGAAGAGTGTCTCCAGAGTAATCAGAGCTTGTTCAAACTGTACCTGTGAAAAGTTCCCCTACTCGCTAACTATTTGACTATTTACATAGACTAACATAGGTTTTGCTCTACGTACCTCACATGAAAATACCCGTTTGAGTTTTTTAATAGAAAAAATGTTTAAAAAATGACATTTGCTCGTTTTCAAAAGACTTTTTTAACATATTTGCGGATCTATGAGATTTGAGAACTAGCGAGAGCTTGAGATAAGAAGTTTCGTAGTTTTCTTTCCCCTCTTTCTTAATGGGCATGACAAAGGGTGGTTGTAGGTTAAGGGTGAACGGGACTTTAATCTTAGACATGATATAGAAGTAGTTACAGAAAATGACAAAAACCGTTGTATTTTTTGCAGGGGTGGTTTGACGCGATCAATACTTTTCGCTGACATGGCTGCCTCAAGTCAAGCAAGCTACCTGTCTAAGCTATGGCACGAGGTTAAGACTCTAAAAAATTCATTTTAGGGATTGGGGGAAATTTTAATTATAATACATAAGAATAATCAGTAGAAAGAATATGGACAATCATTAAAATTTATATACAAAGTTAAAACAATCTTCAAGTGGCAAAGATTTTTAAAAATGAACTAAGTCATAGAGCATGAGCTAATTAGTTGCAGAAAACGCGTTTCTGATAGGCTCTTAAAACTTTCATTTGTCACGTTTAGACCACCTACGATGAGTATCAAATGTTTCATTACGTTTGACCACCTCCGTGGTCTAGGGGTCAGATTTCCCGGTTATATACCTAGGGTTCCAGGGTTCGAGCCCATTGTCTTTTAGATTTTTCTGTGAAGCATTGTTCTGGAACGGGTCAACTCAAAATCGTGAGGACAAATGGGGGTACTTGATTAAATTTAAATAGGGCCCGGGTATAAAAAAACTGAAAATTAACACTTGAAGGATTTGTTGGTCTGACCACATGAAACCTCTATCGACAAATGTTGACACACACTTCACCTCTTGACCGCTCGTTTGTATTACGGGCTAACGGACATTGAGTTGTTTTTCCCTAAGTTCGCGCTTCATCTGGAAACAACTTTTCGTAGATCGAACCCCAGGTTCCCTTCAGCTAACATACTCAACCCTGTATTCAAGACAGTCCTAGTTTGTGTGTGTGGGCTCTATCTCTCTCTCTCTTGTTTATTTATCAGTTGCGAGTTTTGGGTGCAGTTAAATCTGGAAAAAACCTTCCTGTTTGGGGCTTGACGTTCCCTATAAAAAGTTTGCATCAAAAGGTGGAGGGACTTCCCCCCAACCCGCTCCTTTTCCTCGTAAGAAGATATTTAAAAACAGTGATGTTTTCCGTGCCAATGTCAATGGTGAGGAGATTTTTTTCTTTGCTTATGTAGGGATTGGGGTGATGTCCCCGGCGGAATAGCCATGTTCCAGGCTGTAAACTTGTTGGGAGTTATTTATTTGATAATTTGGCAGAATCCTAGTGATTTTTTTTTACTCTTACTCCTCCCCCCTCCCCCCTACCCCGTGCAACTGACGTAGAGAGGAGTATGAACAGCCAAGTTCAATATGTGATTTGTGATAAAAACATATTCGTAGCATTGCGAATATGTGTTGAATTCATCACGAGCTTTTTTCTAAAGTGGCGTTGAAATATGTAAATATATTTATATTTAATTTTTAATAACTTATAAATTATGGAAAGAGAACTCGCGTTCATAAATAAAGGTGTTGATATTATTCACCGTATAGGCTCTATTACTTTTTTATTATATTGATCGGTTTTTTTTAACATGGTTACATCTCAATAACGTCCAAGCCGCAAATTTTTCATGTCTTGTGCGGTCTGTAAGAATTCTTATACAAATTATTACAAAAAAAAAGGACAAAGCTTTAAAACTGTTAAACCAAAATAGACAACCTAATATATTAATTGAAAACAGGTAGATTAATGTTAGCAAATCAATTTTTTTTTTTCGTTTTACGCATTAATAATTTTTCAGGAACTAATCTAACACATTACATATTTACAGAGAACAATTCTCGCTCCATGCAGCCCGAATGGGCCCCTCTTGGGTACAACTTCCGCAAATGACCTTAAAATAAGACAAATTAAAAGAGCAGAGGTATGTTGGACAGTGTTGACGGGTAAGCAGACTTAGTTTAAACAGTAACTGTGATAGTTTCTAAACCATTTCTTGGGTTGGTTCGAAGAAAAACACATCCCATGGAAGGTATGTAGAGAAGTGCCTTGAGATAGGTCAAAGAGGGTCGAGGGGTAAGTTATTATCACAGGTTTAGTTTTAACCAGTCTTTGCTTACCCTGCTTTTACTCTACAAGTCCACATCACGCCACTGAGAACCAACCTTCATCGGGGATTGATAGTGTGTGAAAAAACTTTGAAAGGGAAAAAAATAATCCTTTTTCCCCACTAGAGGTGTGTACAACCTATAATTCATTAATTCAAGAAAACAAATATGAAACATTCAATCTTTAAACAGAAGAAATAACACGAAGAAAACCAAATAAATACCCCCCCACCAACCTTCATAGGCAACCACAAATCCCCTCCCCCCGTTCCAAGCTTTACTTCATTCATTGTACCTAGCGTTTGTAAGACGGAAAACTTTCCCTTAGTATTTTAAGGAAATTTTCTTCTTAAATTTTTCAATTATTATATTTAAAGTATTTAAACAACATTACCCCCTTTTTTCCCACCGGTGGCAGCTTTGTACTCTACCCTATACTCCATATCACCCCTTTCATAAACCTACTATCCCTTAACACACTATTTGTTGTATGGGGTCTGGGGGCAAACTCTACCATTAAAAACCTCTCCCGCAATTCGCCACTGCTGAAAATTATCCTATTCAAAAATGTTCATCTTTATTTTACCCTTATAAAATTGACATCTGGAACGTTTATAGAGATCCTAAAAAAATTATTGTAGATATAAAAAAAACACAAATAGGGAAAAAGGCAATCCTCCTAAATTGTGAAGCTGGTCTTTCCAAAGACCGCTTTTACTCTCTTAATAATATAATCTTGCTTGGAGGATTTGAGACATGAAATGTTTCTAAGAGTATATTTGGTGTAGTTTCTTTCAAAGAGTGTTCTTGCGTATTTATTGAGCACATACAGAAGAAGATGTTTGTGGTTTTGAAACAATAATACTGCTAGTTATCAACATGGTAGATTTAATTTATTTTGCAAAGCAAAACAATATTAATATGACTACGCAGAACTTTACCAGTGTTGTCAAAAATCGAAATAAGAGAAAATCAAGTAAAACAATTTAATTCAAAGAAAAGACACAATTCTGTCGCTTTTATTGACCCCCAAAAAAAAATAATTTTAATTTTGGGCTCATTTTTTGTGAGCCGCATCAGTAGGCACGCGGGCTTTAATGTCAATCTCATTAGTTGGGTTTTTCATGAGATGGGAATATCAGGCAGGCCCCAAAATCCCGACAGTGTGTACTGAGAGTGGGTTTTAGAAATTTTCCCCCACTCACCCATCCTCCATGCAGATGTGGGTATTTTTCTTTAAATCTTCCCTTTTCCTATTCCTATTACACTGTGTAATTAAAATGTTTATAAACAGGACGAATATAAGCCCGGGTTGGATTCTTTTTCCATTTAAAAAAATAAAAAACTCTTTGTGATGCTACAAACAAATGCTGTATAATATACTTGGATACTAAAAAATATGTTTAAAATTTGCCATTTTTATTAAATTTTAAATTGAAAAATTTTTTGTTTTGAAGCACCTTTAGGTGTCGGAAGTGGGTTTTTAGCTACCGGACAGCACGTCGATTCGAGCAAGGACTACTCGGGATTTCGGTCGCTCAAAAGGGTTGGTGATAAAGGGGGAAAGGGAAGGATGTTTGCGTGTAACTTGTCCTAAAAATGGTATGCTCGGTTGTAAACATAGCAGCATCCTGTGCCCAGAAAAAAACCCCAAATTTAAAATGTTTTGACACTACACCGCCGAGTTTCATTTTATTTTTAAACATTCTTAAATGACCAGGAGGGTCCGCCGACACCCGAAACACCCGCCCGACCCGGAAACAGTGTAACATATGGCTGATGTCCGTGAAATTTTTAAAATGTGGTGTTTTTATTTGGGACTTTTTGATTGTGTCGTGATACGTTGTTTCCATGGCCTCCCTTTTCCACTGTTTCCCAACACCCACTCCCTTTTTTTTTGGTCCACATAGCCCCCTCACCCTTCTTCTGACTGTTTGGCCGTCATCGTATGAAATTGGACTTGCATGCACCCTCGCGAGGCCCCGTTCACACCTACCTTGCATTACAGAGCGACCTCATCGTCTCGATACTAAGATGTATTTATTAATTAGACGAGTTTGAAATGGGGAAAAGAAACAGATGAAATGACACATTTGGAGCATTGTGCTGGTGCAGAAAACTTGGAATTTCAGGGGGAAAATGGAAATGAAAATCTTGGAAGCTTTGAAATGCAACGCTGGAGAAGACTTGAGAAGAGGAGTTGGACAGACGGCTGACAAATGTAGAAATCTTAAGAAGAAGGGTGAAAAAACGAGCCATTTTGGATGTGATTATTCGGGTAAAATCAAACTGGATCCTTAGGAGGAGCTCTCTTCTCCACGACGTCATAGAAGGGCCCAAGGTTGAGGTAAAGAGGAGCTTAGGTAGATGAAGGATTCAAATATTGAAAGAAAGAACATTTTGGGGCTGAAGGAGAAGCAGAGGACAGGGCGCTTTTAATGATCTAAGTTCATTGACAAAAAAGAATTGACCTGTCGTAAGACAGAACACCAAATAATTAATATCAATTGCGTGTTTATACCGTCTGGGCTATCCATATTTATACAAAGGGGATAGGGATTAGGTGGTTATTTTTTAAGAGAAAAATGTTACCTTATTTGCATGGAAGAAAAAGTGGGGGAATCAATTAGGAAAAACAAACCTCCCAGTATATCCATCGAGAGTTATCCCCTGACTCTCCTTCCCCCAAAAAAAACCCGATAAGATGAACCTACATTTAGTCCGTGCGTCCACCGATGCGAGCTGCTGGATTTGCTCTTAGTGACTTGAAACATATAATTAAAAGGACAGCATAATGGAGACAGAATTTTAAAGTAAATATCCAGAATTTTCTTAAAAAAGAATAAACCATTATAGAGATTGAAATACTAGCGTTTGCTAGTCAAGGCTTAGACTCCGACCCTTGGCTTGGGGGTCAAGTAGACCTTATTCTGCCAGTGTTTCGAAAAGTAGTGTGTGGGAAAAATAATAAAATTAATCGGCAGTTAAAAAACACATTGTGCTTAATAATTCAGGTAAGGTAATTCTTACGTAAGCCAAAGGTCAATGCAGACCGGCCTAAAATGGTTAAATCTTTTTTATTTTTTTGATAATATATTCTATTTAAAGTGACAGCTTAATATTACATGATTTTGCCGTATGAATACGTGAACGTAAATCTAGCAACATTTCTAGCTGTCACAGTTTAAAAAAACAGTAACTATAAGTTGTTTACTTCCATAGGATTTTTTTCCTTTTATATAATTAGATGGGTTTACCCAATCCATAAAAAAAAAAATCCTCAATAAATTTTAATCGTTTTTTTATGAGAACATTTCAGAGTCTTGTAAGTATTTTTTTAAAACCCCCCAAAATACAAAAAAAGTTTCTGAAAAAAATTTTGGTAGCAAACCTTTTACTTTAAAAAATTTATCCCGGGGTAAAGGGCAAAAGGGTTTTGGTCCCAAAATTTATTTTTTCCTTTTCAGTTGAAATTTATTCTTCGGGTGTCTCATTACCCGTTCAGATACATGTGTTTTTTTTAAAACTAATTTTGATAGGGTTTAGGAAAAAAAAAATAATTTTTTTAGATGAACTTTCCCCCAAAATTTTTATGGGGGGAGGAAGTGGTAAAAACCTTTTCAGAAAAAGATAAACCTAATTACATCCTACGGGTTTTTCGAAATTTGCCCCCCCTTGTCACTGAAAAAACCCCAAACTAAATGAGCTTGACATCCACCCCGGGCCCTTTAACCCGGGGTTGGAAATATTTACGCTAGTTTAAAATTTTTAAAAAAATTTTTAAAATGGTTCTATGAAGAAAATTTCCTAATATCAACACAGTGGTATTTTTTTTTGGGACTTAAAACCCCCGAATTTGTATTTTTTTAATTATTTTTTGTGAATATTGTGTTCTCCCAATTTTCAATCTCATTTCTTATTTTTAAAAGGATAGGCAAGGTCTGTCGCCAATCCCCACAAGTGAAAAAAACTCTCCATAAGGGGCGGTAAAATTTAAATTTCCCAGTTTTTTCAGAAAAATTTTCCTTTTTTTCCCCTAAAGGTGTATGTTATTTGTAATTTGGGATATCTCCTGCAAAAATCATTGGAAGCTTTTTCGATTTCGGGAATAAAAAAATTGAACCCCGTCATTAATTTTCCCCAAACACTTCTTTTTTCATCTTACCTTCATTTTAAAAGGATTGTAAACTTTCGCAAAAATTTTCCTTACTTTTTTTCATTGATAAATTTTTAAATTAATTTGCTTTGAAGGCGTTAAAACCCGGGTAGTAAAAGTGTTAATGTTTTGGGACAAACTTTTAAAAATAGTTTTATGTTTGTTTGGGGAAAACCCTAATTTCCCCATTTTTTTACATGGTGAGGGCAAATTTCATTCTTAAGCTAGTCGCCCACAAAGGGGACGCGTCGCGGGGAATTCCCGTGTGTAACTTTCCCCAAACTTTCTTTTGGGTTTTGGGGGTTTTAAAGTGGGTTTGTATAGGTTGGAATTTTCCCTTTAAAAAATATTTACTTATCCCTCTTCGTATTCATTTGGAATTAATAAACTCTAATAGTTTTACACTAAGTATTTGCAGGGGGTACTTTAAACCCCATCTTAAATGGCCGAATTGGGTTTGCACATGACAGTATTTTGTTTGGAAGTAATGATTTTTTTTTGGATAAGGGAAAAAATTTTTCCCTTTTTTTAAAGTTAATAGTTTAAATTTTGGGTAAAATGCTATAGAAAATATTTATCTTCTGTTCACCCTTTAACCCCCCTTTAAATTTTTAAATTTAAATTTAAATTATGGAAAAACACAAATGAAAACTTGCTTTTAGACTTCTCTAGTAAAATGATTTTTAAAAATTACCCCAATCTTTAAAGTGCATTTTACTTAAAAAACAGTAAAAATAACCCGCTTCAGTACCCCCGTTTTGTCTTAAAGGGTTTTTTTCATGTTGGGTGGGTTTGGAATAGATTGCCAAAAACGGGGGGTGATCGGGTTTTGGGTTCCGGCCCCGGGTTTAAATGGGGTATTTTTTCCTATATGGCCCCTTTCCCTTTCAGGCAAATGTTTGGGTTTCATTTTTTATTATTTAAGCCTTTTTAATTCATTAGTTTTTAATGTATATTGGCTTTTAACCCCAATGGTTAGTAAGAATTGGTGCTTTTAAAAATTAAAAAAAATAGAATAAAAAAACAAAACCCCTCAAACCTAAACATTATGTGGGCGTAGTTAGCGACACGCTAGTTTCGTTTTGAGCTTGACTGCCGAGAAAGGGGGGTTTAGGTTCGAAACTCGCTGGGTTTAAATGGGGTTGGTTTTTTTCCCAAATGGTTTTTAAATCTTTTCTCTTTTCCCACGAAAATGTGGGTTTACCTCCCCTAAAAAACCCTTTCCCCATTCCTAATCCATTAGCGTAATTAGGACATTTTAAGGGGTATGACCCCGAAAAAGGGGAGTAAGTGCGGTGCTAAGTTAAAAAAAATCTGGTGAAGTTTGGGCATGCCGGGGACTAAAACAATTTCCCCCCCAAAGGTGTTGAATGGGCAATTTGAGCGTATTTTCCCCCCCCGGTTCCTTCTACAAAATCGCCCCTTAAAAGGCGCGCTGCGACCCCCCCGAAAGGAATTTTTCTTCTCTAGAAACCTCGAGGGTTCCGGCACGGAAATCCCGCAAGGCGGTTCCGCGTGTCACGGGCGCGTTCCGTTGTAATGGGCGTTACACCATTTGATTTCCTAAGAAGCAGACAACGGAAATTACTTGTCGGTGGCACGTTTCCGCGCGGCGGTTTAGTGGGTGATATTCGCCCACACTTGTGACTACATTGAAAACGGGTTTAAACCATTTTGTCTATACGTTGATGTATGATACAACTGTGTTAAACGTTTTCCCCAACGCGTGCCGTGTGACGGGCCTCGCCATGTCGGCCTATAAAACCCAACACGGCATCCCATGCGCATGTCACCACACCCAATGTGTGTGCTCTGTGTCAGTGTGTTTTTACAGGGACATTGTTCATTTAGTTTCACAAGTACTTTCGTTCGTAACGTAAAGAACACAAAATATACAGTGCAAACCAATATATGGGATGGGAGAAAAATTTATCGGGAAATTGCAAGGGTATTCTGTATCTCTTTTGTAGTTTTAAAATTGGTTATTTGTCGTGTACTTTCAAAATATACATATATAAAACGTGACTTACAAAATATAATCGTAGCAAAATACATCATTTTAAGAGGGAAACCTACAGGAGAGATGAGAAGCATTGCAGACGTCCAGATAAGTTTCGTTATTTAAAAATATGGTTCAAGCTACAATTGAAACTGAATGATATCTAACACGAGGATTAGAAATTTACATTTAAGTTTTATTATTCAAAATAAACAAAATGGTGAAATTAGCTCATTTCCACTCAGTTTCGCGAAATACTGAACTTTGGATCCAAATCAAAACTAGCTAAGAAAAAAGAGCTAGCCCTTTCCCCCAAAGAAATAAAGTGATTTATTTAACTAAAAGATAGCAAAGTAAACTTCTAAAAACTAATGAGGAGTGAATAAGCGATCTTGAAGTGTCAGAAATGTCAATATTGTAAGCAATACCCGCAAAGTGATGGTATAGTAATTATATTCTTCGTTTACCCTAAGAAGGTAACAAAGCTTACCTTTGCTTGGTTCTATCCCGGTGTTGCTTATAAGATGGGACAATAGCTTGGTCCTACCCTGGGGCTGTTATAAGATAGTCCAAAAGCTTGGCTCTATTGGTGTGCTTATAAGTAGGGCGATAGCTTGGTTCTATCCTGGTGTTTCTTATAAGATAGGGCGTTTTGCTTTGGTTTTATCCGGTATTGCTTATAGATGGGTGATAGCTTGGTTCTGCCCCGGTGTTGCTTATAAAATAGGGCGATAGTTTTCCTACCCCGGGGTTTTTTTTAAAATAGGACAATGCTTGGGCCTACCCTGGTGTGTTTTAAGAAGGTTAATTGTTGGCTCATCCCGGGGTTGCTTATAAGATAGGGACGATAGCTTGGTTTACCCTGGTGTTGCTTTAAGATGGGACATAGCTTGGCCCTACCCTGGTGCGTTTTAAAAAGTAGGTCCTTTGTTGGCTCTATCCTGGTGTTGTTATAGATAGGGAAATAGTTTGGGTCCACCCTGGGTTGTTATAAGTAGGGAATGCTTGGTCCACCTGGTGCTGCTTTAAGATAGGTCCAATAGTTGGCTTTTTCTGGTGTTGTTAAAAGTAGGGACGATAGTTTGGTTTATCCGGGTGTTGCTTTTAAGTGGGACATGTTTGGGTTCATCCTGGTTTGTTATAAGATGGGGACGATGTTTGTTTCCCCTGGTGTGTTTTAAAAGATAGGGACAATAGCTTGGTTTCCCCTGGTGTTGCTTATAAGAAGGGACAATAGCTTGGTTTACCTGGTTTTGCTTATAAGATGGGGGACGATGTTTGGTTCTACCCTGGTGTTGCTTATAAGAAGGCCCAAATATCTTGGCTTACCGGGTGTTGTTTAAAAGATTGGGCGATAGTTTGGGTTTATCCTGGTGTTGCTTATAAGTTAGGGACAATAGTTTGGTCCTCCCCGGGTGCTGCTTATAAGATAGGTCCAAATTGTTTGGGGCTCTATCCTGTTGTTGTTATAAGTAGGGAAATAGCTTGGCCCTACCCTGGTGTTGTTTATAAGATAGGGACAATGGGGCCCTACCCTGGTGTGTTTAAAAGTAGGTCCAATAGTTTGGGCTTTCCTGGTGTTGTTATAAGATAGGGACGATAGCTTGGTTCTATCCTGGGTTTGTTATAAGATAGGACGATAGCTTGGTTCTATCTGGTTTTTGGTTCTAAGATAGGGCCCAATAAGTTTGGGTTCAAACCTGGGTTGCTTATAAGATAGGGACAATAGCTTGGTTTACCCTGGTTTTTGCTTATAAGATAGGGACAATTAGCTTGGTTCTACCTGGTGTTGCTTTATAAGATAGGGACGTACTTGGTTTACCATGGTGTTGCTTTTTAAGATAGGGTCCAATATTTGGCTCTATCCTGGTGTTGTTTATAAGATAGGGGGATAGCTTGGTTCTACTCTGGTGTTGCTTTTAAGTAGGGACGATAGCTTGGTTTTTACCCTGGTGTTGTTATAAGATAGGGACAGTAGCTTGGTTCTACCCTGGTGTTGTTATAAGATAGGTACAATAGCTTGGTTCATCCTGGTGTTGCTTATAATTAGGGACGATAGCTTGGTTCTACCCTGGTGTTGCTTATAGATAGGTCCAATATCTTGGCCTTATCCTGGTGTTGCTTATAAGATAGGGACAATAGCTTGATTCTACCCTGGTGTTGCTTATAAGATTAGGGACAATAGCTTGGTTCTACCCTGGTGTTGTTATAAGATAGGGGACAATAGCTTGGTCCTCCCCTGGTGTTGTTATAAGATAGGGACAATAGCTTGGTTATACCTGGTGCTGCTTATAAGATAGGAATAATAGCTTGGTCCTACCCTGGTGTTGCTTATAAGATAGGGAAAATTTGCTTTATTCTACCCTGGTGTGCTTATAAGATATGGACAATGTTTGGTTCGTCGACGGAAGATTGTTTTAGTTCCAAGATAAACGAACAGCAACTAAAGTGGAAAGTCAGTTCTCGTTGAAAATATGAATTCTTGAAATAGTCTTTTTTTAAATATATCGCCTGGGATGGGATTTTGGTTTTACAAGCATTTTGACCGTTTTTCCCTGAGTAGTCATTCCCTAGGATGGGCTATATCATACACTAACACAGGCTAGCAAATAATGGAAGTTTTTATTTTCTTGTGGCACAAGTTTTGACGTGACAAAGGTTTCAAAACCCTATGCCGTTTATTTCTAATAATGACACGTCCAGTTAGCAGCACCCAAGATTTAGTCGTTTTCTTGAAAACTATGATGTCAAAACTATGAAAATGGGTTATTTTTGTAGTATAAATTCAGCACAACATATTGGCATAGGTTTTAGAATTGGGAGCCGTTATATCTGCTAGTTACTAGTGAATTAATAATAATCAAGGGTTTTTGGTGTCCAAACGAAAACTATGGTGGCATAATTCATGCGAATAGGATAGTCTTGTGTACAA
>JBCFYV010002758.1:0-47203 GCA_039000515.1 Timema cristinae | reverse complement strand
GAGGGGGAAAGAGTTGCGGGGGTAATGACATGTATATAGCTCACTGTTCAGGTCACGATCTATTCCTGTCTCTTAATGGTCTTTTCGAGCCACCAAACTGGCGCCAGGTATGAGTCCCAAAGAAAACCCAAGGGGGGGGAGTATTGCGACATCACACACAATGATTACGTCCCACAACTCGGGTTCAAATGTCAAAGGTCAAATTGGACCATACCCAGGCCATCTTTCATATCTCTTTGTTCCCACATTGAGGATAGTTGTCAATAATTTCTCACCATTTTGCTTGAAAATATATCTCTTTCCCCTATTGAGAATACTTGATAATATTTCTTGTTCCCACATTTAGGATATTTGGGGTAAATCTTCCCCATGTTCCTTGAACATATCTTTCTTTTCCCACATTGAGGATACTTGGTAATATTTTCCCCAAACCATGGTTTATGAACATATCTCTCGGGTTCCCACATTGAGATACTTGGTAATATCTTCCTCCAGGTTTCTTGATCATATCTCTCTTTTCCACATTGAGGATACTTGGTAATATCGCTCTGTTCCCACATTAAAGGATACTTGTTAATATCTTCCCACCATGGTTTATGAAAATATATTTCGGTTCCCACATTGAGGATGTTTGGGTAATATCTCTCAGCACAAGGGAAGGTGGAGTTTTGTTTGAAACCCTTTCATGGCAATCCGCATTGAACTCAATCTGCAAGGAAGTAAGGGGGGAATCCCAACCCATGTGGTGAACATTGTGAAAATAACTAACGCTGACTTAATGTTCCTGTGGACTCTTCGACGTGTGTTAGTTGATGATAGTTAGAGGACGTGGTGACGTGTTTAGTCTCTTTGCCGAAACACAAATCAGAAAAACCTTGAAACTAATCTGACTCCACTAACGAATTTAAAATAAAAGGGGAAAACCCAAAGTTGCAAATTAGCACGTTTCAAAGCTTTATTATTGTGATTAAAAGAAGTGGACATCCCAAACGTATTTAGAAGAATGCGTTGATGTCAGTTCCCTTCCTTAGAACGGGCAGAGGGCCGAATAAATCGATAAAACCCTTCCAAGAGGGAAACTGGCCACATTTACTAAACAACATCCGTACATGGTATTTTGAGCGGGTTTGTCCCGAAGATACACATTACATTCTTTTACCATTTTGGATTTTGGCTTCCTTTCACTTCCAATAAAAACTCCCTTTTATTTTTAGGAATATGGGGTTTATCCTAGGCGCCTTCCGATGAGGATTCACGAAAGTATTCAGAGATAAACCTATTTAAATTCTGTGGAACTTTAGATTTTCCAACCTGAACTTAAATTTGGGTTTGGATTAAAAGGGTTCTTTTTTTTAAACTAAGCAAAAAAATGGAGCAATACACTACTTAAGGTGTTGCGTTCCCTTCATTTCTGTTTAGGGGACCTTCATGTTTGTAAAGTAAACATAGACACGGTGCTATCCCCTTAAGAGCGCTCTTTGTAAATGCCTCTGGAACTAGTTTTTTAAATATAGCTCTCGAATACAATTAAGAACTGTACAGTATGGAAAATTGTTCATTATATAAAATGTTTTGATTTTATGAGAAAAGGACTGAGGAATAAGACCTATAGATAATCCAACTGGCTATAATTTATTATTATATATTTATATATAATTTATACTATTATATATTATATTTATATATATATTATAAAAATATATATAATAGAGAGAGGATCAGTTCCGCATATTGCATATTATATGTGCAGGGTGTTCGGAACTCACAGCCAAATTGCGCATATCTTTTTTTGAACCGAAATATAACAAACCCCTAAAACTCCTACATGGGGAAAAAGCTATGATTATACCATTAAATTTGTGTCCAAAGTTTGGGCGTTAGCGCCAGGATAGCTAAGCTGTTCAAGCGTGCGTTTTACAACAATTTGCATAGAGTTAGGCGCGTGGCACTACCCCTGTAATAATGACAAGTACTTCTGTGATATAGGATCGTTAATGATAAACCCTTTAAAACCCTAAATTACGTTAAAGAAATGGTTCTTTTTTTGATTTAAAATATTCATCTTGCAAATTCAAAATGTAGGTAAGTGTAAAGGGAAGTTTAAAAATCTTGCAACAAATGAGTAGGATTATATAAAATTTAAAAAATTAATACTAGTTTTTTAGCATTTAGAAAAACTGTTTGATGGGGTGTGTTACTCTGATAAACAATATACCGATCATATAACTTGCGATTATTTGTAAATTCAATATAGTGATAACACACACATTGAATGTGTTTATATGAACTCTCTCGAAACAGGCATTGAAAAGTTCATTCATATATGAGTTATTTTTAAATTATTTATTCAGCGTTAATATCAAAAAAAAGGTAGGCTCTAGATTTATTTTACCTGATCCCGGTGTAAAACCATTGTTATTTCTACTCTTATTTGATTAATCACCAACTAAAATATACTTGTTAAACTTATAAAACATAAGGGTGCATCCACGGTTATATTTTACAGTATTTTTATCCTCCAAAGAACTCTTTTTCTAATATTTAGTTGTAATATAACGTAACTCACGCCGGATACAACTTGAAATCTAGCGGTTTTGTCTTATGTCTGCTGCAAGGAAGCGAGCTCATCTACAACTTCGTCATCGTCTTTCAACACCCCTTTTTAATTTTCCATTCTATAACATTTTCCATCAGATGTTAACAAACGGGGCTTAAAAACATTTTGTTGTTTACACAGAAAAACAGTGTTAAAAGTTGTTGCCAAGCGTATTTGCATATGATTTTGAACATTTCATCAGATAGTTTTAACTAGGCTTCTTCAAATTTTCTTCAGTCAGAGCTTCAAAGCAGTTATGGCCGAACTAGAATTTTCAGATTTTGCTATTGTAGATTATAGCGAGCCCCATTCGGGGAACGTTTTCAGTTATTGTCTGTAATGGAAGAAAATACGATTAGCATGAAAGGCTGAGCTATCGTTGTCTAACATTTCTAAATTCACCATCCATATCTAGTTTCAAGTTCGGGAATTGAGGTTTTTAACGTAGTCTTTCCCAATCACATCGGGTCTTGATTTTATTATTTCCCTCCGTCCAACTTCGGGGAGTATTGTTGCACAATTTTTCTGACATTGCTATATAAAACCACCAAAACGAGGGAATTTTAAAAGGGGAGGGAGCTTATATCTTTTCAAAGAGAAACCATCCTTTCCCTTTCAGAGCTGAAGGGCGTGATTTCTAGTCAGTGACAAATATAATTTCAGATTGTAAACCCTATAGTGGGGCTTCAGTATCTTACAATGATGTTCTAGTTTCAATATCACCCTCTACTTTTGTTGAAGGAACAAGCATGACCAATCAATCTCTCTTGGTTTGATATATAGTTACATGCAAGAACGACTTGTAAAATAGAGCATTTAATTCCATCCTAAGGAGAGGTTAGATGTGTGAGAACATTCACGGCATTTGTTTTTATGCTTCTCAAAGTAGAAGTTAGCTACCCATTTTTCCAACAGTAAACAGACGAAGTCAAATACAGGTTTAAATCCTGAGCAGGTATATGAGTAATGTGTTTTCTTTAATTGATTTTCTCAATCGAATGGATTTTTTCCTCGTTGCTCGTATAGTTGGAAAGTAGAAGGTCGATCCAGGAGGGATAGCTATATCTTCTAAGACGAATATTTGCTTATCATGCAAACAAATAAATATATGGACTAGGTTGAGGAAGGTGACCTTTAGAGAAAACGTGCACCCGCATCTGCGTCGAAAGGAGATGGCACTATCCTCACTTATAATTCGGCTAAGGCCTTCTCGTCAACGACAATCCAATATATTGAGATACAAACTTCTTAAACCATGAGATCACAAATTTTAAGACAAATAATAATTATAATTTACCATGGTATATGTGTCCATCCCCAGGTCAGAACTCTTGTCTGTCCACGTTTGAGAGAGAGAGAGACGACCTGAGTGTGGACACATCTACGAATGGATTTTTAAAGTAAAAATTATAGTTCAACAATATTTGCACTTACTTTGCTGATCACAGGGTCTAAGGCGTCACTCAAGCGTTAGGATAGACTAATGATGACGAAGATATTGTGGTTCGATTCCTGGTTGGATGCACTGCAGTTGGGTTTTCATAAAAGGCTCTCCATCCTCCCTCCATGCAAATACGGGTACGATTTTTATAAATTCAGCCTTCCTCATCTCGAACACATTATATTTATTAGTACATAGGCGTATAGTGAGGTCAGATAGTAAGACGCTGTGCTAAAAGTAATATAACTATAGGATTGTAAAAGTTTAGTCGGAAAAGATTGGATAATTATTGGCTTGTAAGGCACATGCTTGATTAAGACACGCACTTTATTCGAAGTCATTTTATAAGTACTATTATTATGTTCAACCCATCAACGTTTGAATTCTGCTAATCATAAATTATACGTTTTTATTTAGTAAGTTTTTATAATACACCTACATGTATTATTAAAATTTATAAAATAACGCCTTAGGACAGTTATATCCTTTTCTTCATACATCTATGTTTGACGGGTCTGTCTGTACCAGTAGGAATTTACCAACCAAAGCGGGATTGAGCGCCGTGAGATAGACTAGGATGACTCCCGGCCTACATATTTGTTAAGCGTTTTGCATACCCTTCTCTATTTAGGCGTTCACCGCAGATTATTCTCGGTTGTCCTTTCGTGATGTAAGAGGTTGAGGGGGTTGTTACCCTCTTTATCTAATAATGTTTAACATTTTTTGTTGCAGAGTCCTCTCTTGTTCGTGGCTTTGTACTTAGGGTCGCGCCTCCTTACAGTATTTTTCTGTATATATCCTCTTACATTATACGTATTATATATCAGATTTATTTCTTCAGGTTGTTTAAATCAAGAGTAAATATTTCTATTTTTTCTTCTTTATTCTTATTCCTCTGATACAATTGACAAAATTATTATGGATTGAATTAATCGTAAATTTAACTTTCTTACGGTTAACTAGACTAGAGAATTGATATTTACTTATCGCTTGTGGTAGCCAGACCCCGGTATTGTACTATTTTGTAGTTCTTACAGAACAGGGCATTCTGCGCCTTTATTTTCCTCAAGGCTCAGTTATTTTCAAGGATGTTTTTATTTTATGAAAAGGAGACTTCTTTCTCACTAAATAGTCTAAAAAATGTATATCCTCTACTTTTAGTAATACATGTATACTTTCCCCTGGGCTTTGTTATTTTTCAAAGATCTTTGTCGTAGAGTAATGAATCTCTATTGTATTATTCAGCAGATTGTTTGTTATAGATTACTCCATCCATATTTTTCTGTCTATTATATAAATTAGAGCAGTTGTGGGAAATGTATAGCAGCCCTATTTTACTTCACATCTGTTTCTCATAATAGATGGATATTCCTTCCTAATGGGGTGATTAAGGGGGAAGTAGGGGTGGGAAAATCACCAAGAGTGGGTGGATAGAGGAGTCAGCAAACCTAAGATTTTTTAAAACATCAACCACTAATTATATTGTTGGAAGGCACTGAGGTGATCTACCTCTTGTTCGAGTCATCTGACTATTTGACTGAAAATTAAATTAAAAATTTGTGTAATTCTGGAGGACCAGTTTTATTACACTAAGACAGAGACGGTTCGAACAACAAGATATAAGAGTAGTCTGTTGCAACGCCTCCCTTTATATGCTGTCTTTATCGAAAAACAAACACAAAGATCTGTTATAGATAGTCTTGAATTGCATGCGCTCTTCTTTATTTGAAGAGAGGAACTTCCCTAAACACTACCATTATTTACATAAATACATAGTATATAAAAACACAAACTAAACCTATTTAACTCACACATAAATATGACCAAACTAAATAAATTCACATTGAGTCTAGAATAGAGACGAGATATTGATAAGTTAATTTTCCAGTGAGAGATATAGCATAGGTAACAGAGCTGCGACTTTCCAGGATGAATTCCCAACACCAGACTGGCGTTAAAAACAAAAGAATAACTGATGATAAAGGGTGGCAATTTCTCTTAAATACGTAGCCAGAAAAGAAATAATTTAGTAAAAGGAAGGGTGGAAATAGCCATTACAAATAAACTACCAACAATTAAAATTCCAGGTCTGGTGAATCAAGAGAAAACATCGAAATATCCAGTGTAAATTATGGTGACTTACTTGGAGTATATTCAACAGCTTTAACTCATAATAATGCATTGTTGTAGTTTTTCACTTCAGAAGCAACACTTTTCCTTCTTACTATTATAAGGACTAGGCCTTATTCTATCATAGTTATGTAAATTATTTTAACATCAACCTATAATAATTCCCAAGAGATAATACGATAAAGGTTCTTTTGACACCAAGAGAATAAGCTAGGAGAGCAGGAAGGCGTAGAGAGAGTGGTGATAGTGTGGAGGGAAAGAGGGGTCAGACCCAATAGACAGGAGCCTGTGCTTTTGAAGAGGCTCTTGAAGGAACTCATGTGTTCTTTCGGAGGTCTGAAAAAGCAGGAAGTAGTAAACAAGCGGTGAAAAATTTTTTTTTTGCACGGGGGGGGAGGAAGGGTCTGTGATGGTACTTCCGATTTAATAATTTGGGGAAATGAATTCATTGTCTTTGGGGGAAGTGTTTGGTAAATGGGCGTCCCGGGAATTTTTGAAGGGCTCTAGAATTTTGGGGTCACCTCATTTTTTGCACGGGCCCTTCGTGGAAAGGGGGTTGTTTCACGAATACATCGGAAGAGTCCCTTGGGAGGCGAGGGGGGGGAAATAGCAGACTGGATTGTTCTTGGGGAAATGAAAAGGGGGGGTGAATTTAATATCAGAATATTCAAGCAAATATAACAAGGGAAAAAGAAAAATCTGTTTTGGAAGCAAATTAAATTGAAACCCTGAAAGAAGGGACAGCCCATTTTTCAAAACTTTTCAAAACAAAAAAAAAACTTTTAAAAAATTTTTTTTTAAAAAGATTTTTTTTTTATATTTCAATATTTAGACTTTGTCACTTAAAAACCGAATTAAAATATATTTTTTTAAACAAATTATTTTTCAATAATATAAGGTGGATTTTTCCTGTTTTTTTTCCCAAATACTCTTTTTTTTTTGGGTTTCCCTTTGGGTAAAAAAAAAAAATGAGAAATAGTGACAAAGACAATCAATATTTTAAAAATAGTACATTTTGCTTTGAAAAAAACAATGTTGTTTTTTGATAAAAGAAAACAAGTTATTTTCTTTTTTATTGACAGAATTTTTTCTTTTAGTCACCATAATCCCCGCCCCTTCTACATCACTCTTTTCTTATAGCATCATCTTCGAATCTTCATTGTAAAACCACAAGCAATCGGGGAACAATCTTAAACAAACCCCTTTCACATTTTTGAACTTTCTCTTTTTTTTTTTCAAAGGGTCCAGGGGAAAAAGAACTTGTCACGTTCGGGTAGAGAGAAAGTAATTTTGGTTTTTCTAGCAGAAAGAATTTTTTATTTAAGGCACCCCTTTTACTAGTAGAGTTTACTTTCCTACAAAATCTCACTTTAGGCCTCAAAAACAGCATCCTCGCTACTAAAACCCCACCCGTTGAATCTTTTTTTATTCACATTACTAGTCTGGCCTACTGCAATTTTCGCATCCCACTGTCCTTTCCGGAACTAATCAGGATCTAAATCACGTTAACAAAAACAAAAAGCCTAAACTGAAACACAAGAACAAAAAATATCAAGATAGGTTAGGCTTGTACTAAGTAAACAAAGGACTAGGGGTTTCACTGTTAAAACTAAGTGCTTGTATGGCCAACATGAACTATATTTGCACAAGAATGGGACAGCTCCCATTTTTCCCCCCCGAACACAGACGTTAAACCCCTTTTCCTTTTAATATTTTAGGGAATATTATTGGAGCTGTTCTTTCTTCCACACAAGCAGAGAGAATATTTTTTTTCAAAATTTTAAAAAAAAAAAAAACCCAAAAATTAAGCTGCCCCCCTTCTTGCACCGGGTCTAAATTAAAATTGAAAAATTTTCCAGTCGTCCATCAAAACCCAAAGAATTTTTGTCACGGGAAGGTTGCTTCCACCTCCTACAGGGATTAAAAATTTATATGCCTTCTTAAATGTAAACAAAAAAAATTTTTCCCCCTTTTGTTAATCCAGAAAAAATTAATAAATTCATTTATAATTTTAATTTTGGTCTTTACCTTTTATATTTTAATTTTACTTTTAATAATAATATATTTTTTTGTTTCGGGGTTTTTTATCTAGCACCCCTAAGCTAAAAGTCCTTTCTTTTGTAGGGGTTTTGTAGCAACCCGGGTCCCTTTTATTTTTTTTTTTCAAGGAGGGTCACGGGGATACACCTACCCAGTAAAAAAACGTTTAAAAGGGACATCACACAAAATTTATATTGTTATAAAAGGAAATTTTTCTATCATGGGGGCGGGAAATTTATCTTCAGCACCGAGGTTGCCTTTTACATCGCGTTTTACCCGAAAATTGACCATTTTTAAAAAACTTATTCAGGAAATACTCATATTCGGTTCTAGATCATCGTGGACTGCCCCTTTCCCCTCATAACTAACATTTAAATCAAATTTTTAATAGTTTTGGATCTGGGGGCCTGTATAAAAACATTGTTTTTGGGCCCTATATAATGCTGGATTTTTTTTCCAATCAAATTTTGGGCCCGGATATCACTTTTTTTAAATCCAGGCCTATTTATAAAGAAGAACATATTTTTCCCACTAACACATTCTCCAATTTTTTTAATTTTTATAAACAGTTTTGGCCCAATAGAAACCTCCCCTTTTTTATTACCCTCCCTCCCTATCCACCCCTAATCAAATGTTATCCAATCTTACAACTCTAACCTAAATAACTTCTAATCTCCGGGAATTCCATTGCCCCGATGGTAAAATGGAAAAAGGAAATATCTCCCTTGACGCATAGGGCCCTTACGGGACCTAACCCTACTCTTCTTGTTTCCAAGAAGAAGATCTGCAGTCACAGGGTTCCCCCTGCGTCCCTTTCTTTCCCCCACTTCCCATTTTTCGCGGAAGCGACCTCGAATTACCAATTACCCAGTAAACCCTGGACTACACCGAACGGGGGTTCAGTCCCACAAGGCTTCGTGTTTCCCTTTCCCGGGCATCCTCCTTTTTGTTCCTCAGGGAAGGTTGTATACCATATTTTCCAAAAAACAACCTTCCCTTTCCCTTATTCCCCCGCAGACCCACCTGCTTCCGTTCAGTCCCCTTTCCCCGGGTTTTTTTGCCCTCGTATCCCCATTTTTTCCACTTCGTCACTATCCAGTCACTGTCCTCGTCACTGTCACGGGTCTCTCCCCCCCCCCCCCCCTTCCTTCTCTACCCCAGTCTGTTTAGCCCTGTCCCATCCTGTCTTTCTCCAGCCCCTTATGTTTTCCGCCTTTTTCTGAGCTTCCGCTGCCAGTTTATCGGGAACCTCCAATGGGCGGGTCTCTCGGATACACCCACCATCTCCCCTGACTTCCTGCGGGTTGGGTCTTCTATCTCAAGCGTACGGGCACATTCCAACACACGTGTTCCGGGACCCATCTCCCCAAACATTCACACAGTTGATTCGACCAATCCCATTTTCCTTAAGGTCGGGGTATGGCCCCTTCCCCGGAGAAAAACCCAACCCGGGGATAGTTCCAGACGTGTTTACAACCCTTTTCGACCACAGGGTAAAGATTTATAACCCCTCCTACCATTTTACTCCCCTCCCCAGCGTCTCGTCATTCCCTCAACAAAGCAAATACTGCACCTCAGAGTTTCCACTTCAGGTAGGTAAGTATCCTAACTTTTTTTCCCTTTTTTTCCCCTTTCTCTTCCAGTCCCCAATTGCCCTCTTCTTAACCAAATTTCCAACGCCCACACACCTAGGCGACTTATGCGTCTGCCCGCCACTGTCCATAGGCACCGTAAGTCCAGAAGGACATTCTATTAAAAACTCGAACACCCACCCGGGCACACGTTTTCAATCGTGCGCCCAGACGCCGCTCCTTACCCAAACAATAGAGAGAAGATTGTTGGTGGTATATCTTTATTACCCGCAGGGGCAGGTGGAACCTCCTCCCCCCAATGCTTAAAATCTTATTCATACCCGCTGAGCTCTCCCCATCACCTCCTCATATGTCCGTGAATTTTCTATTCCATAAAAGAGTGCCCCAGTATCTACCTTTTGCTCCTCAATTCTCCCTTAAACCCCTTTTTGCAGGTTTAAGCACCATCTTTCCCTTAAACAGCTGAATTCGTTTTCGCTGCACCATTTTTGAGAGTTTTGACACTTTTACCCACCTTACTACCCATCTAGTACTCGATTGGACCTTTCCTCCGGGCTTTTTTTTTAAATTTACCTCTCCCACATTAAAGGTCACCGCAAAGGCGACCCCCCCCTGCATTTCTGGAATTTCCTTCATAATCGCAGTCCCGCTCCAGCCCCCATCCCAAATATCGCCCACAACCGACCCTGGGACATCCCTTTGAAATTTTTTCGCACGCTGGCCCGACACTCAGGGTGGCATACCTATTTCGACAGTAGTCCCCGCTTTATACAACTCCCTGGGCACTGCATTCTTTCAACCGCCCAACAATGCCGGCCACCATAGTTGTCATATGCCCCCGAGATTTTAAACAAATATCCCCACCACGAAAATTTGTCAGTGGCGAGCGATCATTCCATTGCCTAAGATCTTCCTCTGTCTTTTTCCCCTTCTAAAACCATACGCTGCTATTCAACCCCAACACTGCCTGTTGTTTGGGACCCTTTCACCATTATTTTTTCTTGATTTGCCACATGTGTTCAATACAATGGGTCATATGTTTTCTTAAAAGCATCCTTATCTTCCCCCTTGCCAGCAAACTCCCTCGCTCGCTTCCAATTTCGGATTCTATCCTGAGTGAGGCATTCACTAAAACGGGCCCAAAGGTGGGGACTATGAGGTCACCACCTTTTGTATCCCCTCGACCTTTATTCCGCCCGGTCCAGGCCTTCTTTTTCCTATTCGAACAATGGCACTGACCACCTCTTCCTGACTGACCAGATCCGCCTCCCTAATTCTCATATTCATCCTGGATCATTATTCTATTAACGCTCTTTGTTCCCCCGTACTTCTTCCCATCCTCACGGGTAACAACGTCCCCATCGAAGCGGGGCAGACTCCTTCAGTTCCCTTCGTGTGCTAACATTCCCTCTCCTCTTGAGATAACATATGGGGGGCTGATCTTCCCTGATGCTATCAAAAAGGGGAAAACCCCATGGCCCTCGCGGGATTTCCTCCTTTCACATTTTTTCCCCAAACCTTCCTTTTCCCTCTATTAGCCCTTCCTCAAACTCCTTTTTCCTTTTCTCTATATGTGTTAAGTAGCCACTCCCCAAACGGGGCCCCCAACCTTGTATCTCTTAGAATCTCCTTGTCCTTGCACGAAGCCCCTGCACCTGTTTTCCCATGTTTGTTCCCAACCGGGTATCCCCTCAAATCACGGGAATGGATCTCCCAAACGCTTTTCTGCAGGGCTGACGCCCAGTTCTCTCGTTTTAAAACGGACATTGTTACCATTTTAAACCCGGGCGGGTAACTATTTCCCCTTTTTCCATCCTTTCCCAGTTTGCTCTGCTCATGTCAAAAACCTCACCCTTTTTCCCCTCTCACTTTTCTTCCTACACCCCCCCTGGCAATGTCGAATACAAACAGTTTGTGATCACTAATTAAAAACGTTACAATCACCCTCCACCCTTTTAAAAACCATGGCCATAGCACACGCTGCACAACTGACGTCGATGTTATATCACCCCACTCCCCCCCCTATAGTTGGGGGGTTTATCTGGTTATTTGCAACCTCCAGTCCATCCCATAGAGAATTCCCGAGGGCTCGCCTCCTTCACGGGTTTTTTTCCTGCATCGTTCTTCTACCCTTTTCTGATCGCAACCCGACTATCCCCACATGGGAGATTTGGGCCCAATTTACAATGTCATATTATTCTATTCTTTAGGTTAAGCGATAACGCCCACTACTTTTTGTTTTTTAAAATGTTTGGTTAGCGCTAATTTTCACGAAAATTTTTTGCTCGTAAATTAACGCAAGGTCTCCCTTCCCGGTTAGCAAACATAACGCCCCTTTAAAAAAGTTAAACACTCCGCCATATTTTTTTTAAAGGGGCGTTTTTGTTATATTAAATGAGGTTATTTTTTTATATTATAAAATGGCTTTTTATTTATATTTACCATTTTGAAATGAGAACACCTTTTAAGGAACCAAGGTTTCGAAACCGAAGATTACTTAAACGAAAAATTTCCTGAATTTTATAGCGATGAAGATTTTTTTTTACTTTTTCGTCAAAATTATTATTAGCACCAGCGTCTTATCCCCCGTTGGGGTTATACCACTTACCTAAGTGAATGGTGGGGTATTTGAGATAAAAGGGAGGACCTACATTTAAAAACGTGGAATCCGAACCATGGGGGGCCGGGCATTCCCCAATTCACAATATCTCTTGTCAGAGGAAAAAATTTTTGGTAATCAGAAAAATTTTGTGCCACGACCGGGGAATGAACCCCGGACCCCCAGCATAGAAGCCGACACCTTCCCCCTAAACCACCAGGTCACTTTTTTTTCTCTAAACAAAAATACAGTATTAGAAATTCTTGAAGGATTGAACCCCAATTAGAAACACTACGACGGAAAAGCTAAATAGAGTGATTATTGGGAATTTTCTGTAAACAGGCAAAACGTTTTATGTAGTCACCAACTCATTGAATTGTTTACAACTAGTGATATTTTTTTTCATGTATACCTAAGGGATCACCAACGGGTATGTTTTAATTTTGCAAAAAAAACTATTTAAAGCTTTTTAGAGAAAACGGGATGAAGGGGGGGAAAAAAGGCAAAGACAGCCTTCCAGATTTATTATTTGAAACCTAACCCCATTGCCTTTAAGGGAAAAGCAAAGCCCACTTTGAGTTTCAGGCTAGCTATGGGGGAGCCAACCTTGTCAAATATTGATGTTACAAAAAAATCATTTTAAATATTATTTATAGATTATACTTTCTCCAAAAGAGCAAGTAAACTATATTTTTACCTAACATAGCCCAGGAACAAATAAATGTTGGGTCCATTTTAATTTAAAAAAGCAATATATTTTTTTGAAATTTTTTAAGCCCATAATTTGTTGGAAATTTTTTTTCTGGGAAATCGTGAATTTGCACCAATCACACAACAATTTTGAAAATTCATTCTATACATTGGGACTATTTGCGAGTGGGGAGATTTGTGGAGTAGGCCACGCTTCGCATGTGTTAAATAAACAGAGTTACACGAAGCATAGCGTCATTAAACAAATATATTTTAAAGGCCCATAAACGAAGAGGGTTACGAAGCGAATGCTGCTTCATAAAATTGCAAAATTTCCCAAGTTGTTGGTGCTTTCGACGTACCCAAAAAAAATAATCCCCCGGTAAAACATGTAATATGGATATTATAAAACAGGCCATAATTTTGCAAAAAATGTCATTACAATTTTTTTGGGGGAGTGGGCAAATATGCATACACTTGCAAACTAGCTTGTAAACTCTAAATTTTTTTTCACGGGGTCTTTTTTTTTTAAAATAATTTTCATAGGTTTTTACATATTCTGCATTTGTATTTTTGTTCTTTTAAATTTCCGGAGGACCCAATTAAAGAAATTTCAAAAGAAAGGGCATTTTTTTTTTTAAATATTCGACCTAAGAAACCCCAAGGTTGGAAATCCAGACATTGTCCGGGGGTGGCCTGGGGGAACACACGATTCAACTTTTTTTAAACTCTCCTCCATTTGCAAAAATGTGAAGATCAAAAATGAGGAATTGTTTTTTGCTCGAGATAGGGGTTTATATCTCATATTTTGACACCTTTTTGCTGCCCCCACAACTGTACAGAACATTGTACAATGAGCCCCAAAATTTCAAACTAGGAAATTAGCTGAAGGGCATATACGGGTGTGGAAAGAAGTTTTCCCCCACCCCCCTTAGAATGGGGGTGCATTAGAATTTGCCAAAAATAATTTTGGCTATACTGTGCTGACAATATAGTTTGCCAAAATAAGAGGATTTCCCCCACAGGACCCTGAAGACGGGGTGGGGGTGTACCAAAAACATGCCCGTGACGGGGACGCAAAGAGACGATACTTAGGGGCTTTTTTATTTTTGGCAGTAGTAACAAAAAAAAAAAGTTTTACCACCCCCCACCTATTTTATTACAGTAGGGTAAAAAATAATTTAAATTTTACTATACTTTCAGACTACTCCACAGTTTGGTTATTCAAGTGTAACAAAAAAAGTCTTAAAAAAAAAATTGAGTTGGCCCTTTCCCTAAATAATTACTTTCCAATTTTTTTAAATTTCAACTTGAAATATATTGTACTTTAAAAAATTTATTTTGTCTCAAATAGCTTGATATGATTTGATCGTTTTGTATTCGAAAAACAGAAACCAGAAAAGCATTGTACAATAAAATTTTACCCACGTTGGTTGCCAAATGGTCTAAACTAAGGCATCACTCTCGAGTAAAAACTAAATTAGATATCTACAAAATACAAATACATTATAAAAAACTATTGAACATCTGACTAAACTTTGGGACAATTTTTTATTTATTCATCTCATATTAGAAGCTTACTGACAAATATTGAAAGATACCCTAAAATATATAGTTCTTATTTCTTTTTCAAAGTTTTTAACAGGGGACATTTTTTTGGGGTGAAATTTCATTTTTAAAATTGACATAAAGGGGATTTCATTTTCCTTAAATTTCACACTAAAATTTTTTTTTAATTTTTTATTTCCCCGGGATGCATAGAAAGTCTACACCCTGCTTAAAGCAGTTAAAAAATTTGGATTTAATTTAACAAAGCAAATTTTTCAAACTGAAAAACATAATTTAAAAAAATTTTAGCATAACACAAAGTATTTAAAAAACTTTTATGAAAAAATTTTACAAATAAACCTTTAAACAATTAAAAAAAAAGACAGCAATTATCCAAAAAAAAATTAACTAATCATTCAGATTTTTTTTTCTTTATATAAATGTTCAGTCCTTTAGATTTTCCATTTTTAAACCCATGCTCTTCTCATCTCTTTTAACTTCATTTCCGACCAACCCCCTTTGCTCTTTTTCCCGTTTAAATGTGTCAACGAATTAAATTTAGTTTGTACTAGCTTCAGCACATTTTAAAAAAATGGGTCCTCGACCAGTTTTTCTTCAAAAGGGGTCGCCACCTGCTGCTCTAATTTTTTTTAATTTCTGAAAATTATATATATACAAAGAAACTAAAATTTCTCAAAGCACAACTCTTTTTTAGTAAAAACCTAAAAATTAACAATTGCTCTTATAAAGGGACAGTAAAAAAAAAAATTATGTCTAATTTTCAGAGCTTTTTAAAATTTTTTAATTTTCCCCTTATTTTGCCTGAAAATGGGATTTATTTTAAAAGAAAGGGTTTTCGGTATTTTTCCTTGAAAAGTCAAAAATCTGGAAATGATTATTTTGCAATTTTAAAAATTGACAAATATTTAATAAATTAAGGGGTTTTTCATCTACTACCGTCATAAAGGCAATCTCACTTTACAGCGCTTTTTTTAAAGGCATTTAAATTCCCCATTTTTGTACAAATTTCAGAATGTAAAAAGGAAGCTTCTAATAGACATTTTGGAAAACTCAACTTGAACAAGGAAATTTACCTTCAAAAGAGAAAACACCTATCAATAAAATTATTTTCGGCCCTTGACTTGCTCTTAATGTTTTTTTTTTTTTTTTAAACAGCTTTAGTTTTTTTAAAGAAGAAAAAAGTCTTTTTAAAGGGTTTTTTAATCAATTATTGCTAAAAATCCTGTTGACTAAAAATACAAAAGCCCAAAACCAAGGCTTATAGAGGAAGACCCCAACAGAGACCTGAGGATTTTTTTTTTTTAAATTGAACACCAATTGAAAAACAAAGAAACCCACTAAAACAAATAGCAATAGGAAATTTTATAAGACCCAAAACTATTAAACTAAACATTGACGAAAATAAAGACAAAAAAAATCGGGTTTTTAGGAGTGGGGGTTTAATTAGGGCTGGCCGATCCCGATAACCGATCCGATTTTATCGACCGATATTAGCACGTTTGGGTACAGGAAGTATTTTTTTTCTATCGTGCACATTTTTTACGTCGAGCGCAAAGAACCGGTTCAAAATAAAGTGTTTTTTTTTTTCTTCAGGGTTTTCGGACGTCGGCTGCGTGCCGATACTCACTGATGCTCCCCGAATCATTCTTTAAGCGCGTTCAAGCGTGATGCTCATGCCAATTTACGCTGTTGAAATAGTTGTTTACTATTTCTATATATCTAACCAACTTAACGTTTAAAACTTTAATTTTTAACTCATTCAACATACCCACTACAATCACAAAACAAAAAAGTGAAAAATTTAATAATTCTGTTTTTTGAGTATTTTAAGTACACTTTTTATTTAAAAAAAAACAAAATTTGGCATCGGTTACTGGAAATATTTTAAAAAGGGGGCTTATCCCCGAGCCCAAATTTTTAATCTCTTTATTCTAGCCTCGCAGCTAAAAAAATCCATACATTTTTAGAATTAGTTGTGTACCTTGATCCAAACATAGGCCCAAAACTTTTTTTAATAAAATTTAAAAATAATTTAAATTGAACTTAGATACTTTTTAAAAACCTCTTTAGCTCAGACAAAAATAAATTTTTCTACTCCCTGTTGACAAAACTCACTGTCTGTCAAAGGGCACCTTTAGGAGTCAGGGGAGTTTAATGATGTTTTGTCCACGATGCCCAAAAACACTGGAAAGTTCAGTTTAAAAATAAATAAAAATAAGGGGTTTCTTTTTTTTGAAATTTTAAAAATTATAATGGGGGGATTCTTAGGGTTAAATTTTGATTTAAAAAGTATTTTGCGATGCATATAACATTTGAAAATAACCGGTAAAAAAATATGTTTTTACAACGAGGACACCCTTGGGGGAAAAAAAAGTATCAAGGTTTAACATCCTACAGGAAAAAAATTCAATTTCCAAGAAATGAAAATAAAGTTGAAAAAGCATTGTTTATAAAAAAATTTAATTGTTGAATACGGGCCACACAAAAGGGGGCCAGGCAACAATGCATTCGCAAAGGTGGGATTCTAAAGGAGGGGAAAAATAAAATCCAAGAGTTTAGAACAGAAAAATGCTGGGCACCCTAAAAATTATTATATTAGTGAAATTTTTCAAAAAAAAGAAATCCCTAGTCATTCAAAACCCAACCTACCTGCACTTCATTATACTGTTCCTGGAAACCCCAGCAGATAAATGCACCACCATGTGTTTCCAATTTCCCAACATTTTGCAACATTATAAACACAGCTATAGTTGTTTAAGGGGGAACTCCCCCCAAAATTTCAAAATACTTGTACTACAACCCCCTTTAAAATCTGAGGGTAGTTATTTTTAAAATAATTTGTAAATTTTTCTCCATAAAAAAAGGGTTTGTTTGTTATCAAAATTTATTTTGTTCCTGTAAATACAACCTTAAAAAATATAAAATATTGAACTTCAATTTTTTAAAATAATTTTTATGATTTTTTTTCCCTGATACCCCAAAATAACTTTAAAAATTTTTTATGCCTGTTTTCAAAAAATTACTTTGGCATTCCTGAAAATTTAAAATTTTTTTTTTAATTTTAGAATATTATTTTAATTAAAAATTTTTAACAAGGCCCCGTTTTTAAAAAAAATTTAATTTATTAATTAAAAATAAACTTAAGAAAATAGTAAACAATTATTATTTCACCCCCGCAAAATGAATCCCTTTTTCCCTGAACAGTTTTCTGAACCAGCACATCAAGTTGTTTTTTTAAAAAAGAGAATTCATTGTTTTTAAATATGAGTCAACCACCCGGGTTCTGTGGTTCTCGTGAACCCCATTTCCTCCACCGCTTCAACGCCCCCCTACTCCCCTCACAGTTCCAAGAGGGTTTTGCAACGACGCCAAAAAAAAAAAACTGTTTTCAAATGACTTTCTTAAGTGAGAATTTTTTTAAATGTTTTTGTTTTTTTTTTTTACTATAAAAATCAATACATTTAAGTAATATTTTTTATTTATTTTTAGTCCTTGAAATTTTTTTTTTGTGTTGATAATTTTAATATTTTTCAAACAAATTTATCAATTTTCACTAAGAAAAACTATTTTGAGACTTTTTTCTCTATGGGAGGGATTCAATCCTCACCCTGACAAACGTGTATTAATCAAACTTGTAAATGTGAAGTGCCGGGCCTCCACATGTTTGGGACCCCCATTTTAAAAACTGAGGTCCCCCTTTTGATTCACAACACCATACCATTGCACCTTAGCTAAGTAGGTAAACCCGAAAGGTTGCTAAAATAAAAATAATAATAATAATAATAATAATAATAATAAAATAATAATAATAATAATAATAAAAAAATAATATAATTAATTAAAACCGTCCCAGGGGGAACAAAAAACCACCACCCTATAAAGTCCCAAAACCCAAACAAAAAAAAGAAAACTTTTCCTGGGTAATTTTAAAATTTTAAATTGTTTTCTATACAAATATGAAACATATTTAGTTTAGCTAACAATATACACTTCACTCCTAAAATTTTAATAATAGTAATAATAAACACATATTTTCCACTTAAAACTTTTCATTAAAAATATAATTTTATTTAATGCAACTGAACTAAAACATTAAGTTCTAAGAAAAGTTTTCAAAATCACAACAAAAAATAAATTTTTAAAAAAATTTATTTTACGAACAATTATCAATATACTGAATCTTTTTGGGTGCCGAGGAAACCAGGATCATTTTTGGGTTTGACGTATGGAAGTTCTGGGTTCAAATCCACCACGGGGACCGAGGGCTTTCCCCCAATGTTTATCCAACACTTCCTTCACGAAAATGCGGATACCTATTTTAATATATATTTTTTTTTACTCTATTCCGTTTTTATGTTTAAAAAGTGTATAACAGGGGGAATATCGGGGCGGGAAAATGATAGTAATTTTTTGGTATTAAACGTATTAATTTGATTATTTGAATTTTTTTTGGGGGGTAAGGAACGGGCCAACTACTATTTATTTATTTGTTGTTTTTTAACTGCGCTTTCTAACCAAATGATTATATAACCACACAAATTTTTTTATGATGAAAAAAAAGGGCCAACAATTTTGCCGGGAAAGGTATTTTCCCAAAAACCTTACAGGGTTACTTACATCCCACAATCAACTGGGACCAAGGGTTTTAAAATCCCCCAAAAAAGAAGTTATGCATGAATTTTTATCACTTGAAAGAAATCCTTTGACCCCGCGAGTTTTAACCCCCAAACACCGGCCTTGGGGGCGCATTTTTACCCCAGGCCCATGAAGTAAACCCAAAACTCTAGAAATTATAAATGAGTGAATGCAAAAGTATGAAATACCGCAAAAAACACAAAACCAAATATTTTTTCAGAAAAGAATAAAAATCTCAACAAAAATCTTTCAGGGCACACTATAGCACGAAACTAAATCAATCCTCTTTTGTCACCCACGGGCAACGGGGAATCGGGGTTCATCGCACTGGGCATCTCGAAATATTTTTCCCAAATGTTAATTTTATTTCTAAAGCAAACGGGACATTTCACCCATATTCTACTTTACACCCCCTACCCTAAACGGGGGTAAATATGTATAGTCCGAACGGTTATAAGGCAAAACTAAAAAAAAAAACCTAAGAACGTCGAGCAGGGGCCCTTTTCTAAAATGCTGTCTCATTAAGAAAAGGGAAAAAACCCTTTCAAAATGCCAAAAACTATTTGTGCAACTTTTAATGCAAATTTTTTTAAACAGCATATTTTTTTTCCATTTAAAAAAATTTTCACGAATCAAAAAATTGAGGAGCTTTGGCGTAAAAAAACCCCTCCTCTTTTGATTAAAAAAATTCAAATATATAAGTCAATAATATATTGTATTTGTTTTTTTCTAAAAAAAATTTTAAAAATTTTATTGGGAAAAAAACCATTAGGGAAATAAAAAATTTTTAATTAAATTAAAAAAAATAAACAAAAAAATTAGGGCCAATTTTAAAGGGGGTTTAAATTTTGAAGAAAAATTTTTTTAAAAAAACGGCTGTAAACCCTAAAACACGGAAAAATTTTAAATAATAATTTTTAAATTTTTATTATTTATTATTAATTTTTATTTTATTATTACACCCTCTTAAAACCCGTTCGGGGTTTAAACCCCTTTCGAATGGAATGTTTGGGTGATTGTGAGAGAAAAGAAGGACCTACATTTTTGCGTGGAATCCGAACCACGGTGGCGGGTGGCATTCCCACATTCCAAAGTCTTGTCAGAGGGGAAGGGAAGGGTTTGGAATCCCCAAAAAATCTGTCCCCGGGACCCAGGATGAACCCCGGCCCCCAGCACAGAAGTCTGACACCTTACCCCTAGACCACCAGATACCCAAAATAGTATATTGATTTTGGTTTTAACATTTTGAAATAATTCCCTTTTTAATTTTTGGTTTTTTCATACTTTTGGGGCATTTTTTGATTTTAAAGATCAATTTTTTTTTGACAACTACAAAAAGTTTTATGTTTCATACTGTTTTTGGTTTGACAAATGCTGTCTTTTTATTTAATTTATTTAAAAAAATATTATCCAAGAATTTTTTTTTTCACTACTAACGTCATTTTTCAACGCTCAATTTTTTTTATCTGACCATAAAAATAATAACTTCCAGATAGCTAACATTCTTTTTGACTAAAAATTTTATTTTGTTTCTGGGGAGGGGAGAGAAGAGACTATTTCAAAAAATATTTATGGTGAAATCATCTCACATGTATAATTTACTAGCAACTGATCCATTTCTTTTTACTATACAAACTATTCAAATTAGGAATTTAACATTTTTTCCTACATTTAATAATTCCCCTTTTCCAATACCAACAATTAGGGGAATCAAATTTAAATTTTACGCTCAACGTTTACTCATAAATTTTAAATTTTAACTCTTTTTATTTTTTTGAGTATCCTTCTACCTTTTTCCCCCAAAATTTTAATTTTCTACCCAAAATTAAAACGCTTTTTTTTTTTTGACTCCCTTCTCCAAGTCCTGAGCCCGATTTTTATTTCCCATTTTGTAAATTTTTCCCTTTTTAAATTTAAATGGTCCACTAAAGATCTTTAAAATTTAAATTTTTTTATCCTATCTCGAAGGGCTTTAAATTTTTTTGAGCACACAAATAAACTCACTTTTTTTTTTTTTATATTAATGCATGAAGTACAGCTTTTTCCCGGGAGAATATTTAGGGAACAAAAAGATTTTAAAAAAGGGGGAAAAAATTTCTCAAATTATTTTTAAAAGGGTTTTTTAATAAGTTAAAAACAGGTTTTAGTATATAAAACGGGACTAAAAAAGGTGACGGGCGACAACGGGCGACAAATGGCTTTCGAAATCATGTTTTGGTTTTAGGGGGGCATGAAAAGTTGACTTTACGAAATTTCGAGTTAGATTTTTTTGACACCACAATACTAGTAGATAAGATCGTTTCCCCTGAAATTTTATTTTTGTTATTTTTAAAAAATAAAAAGGTATTTTTAATTTAATATTTACTGGGTTGGGGCCCTTGCATACAATATAAGAATTTATATGAATTTGCTTTTTTTTTTACTAGAAACTCAGGGGTTTTTTTTAATGTGTAGAGCATTTTTACTCTTTGAAATAAAATCGTAAAAACCGGGGTTTTTTTAAAAGGGATCTTTGCACTCGAACATCTTTTTTTTTTTTTTTTTTTAATTTTTTTTTTTTTTATTTTTTTTTAAAATCACATAATTAAAAAATTTATTAAACTTGTATTGAGTCTTGGGGGGGAAAAAATTCCCAGTTTTCCCCCCTATTGGGTGTGCCCCTACCTAAAAATACATATATTGGGGAATATATATAATATATAATGAGTATAAAATATCCAAGGAAGAAAAAACAGAAATTTGCACATTTTTTTTCGTGGTATAGCTTTTAATTTGAGGAAACATCAAAATTTTCTATGTTAATGTGCATTTATAAATTTCAAACTACATTAATCTTTAAAAAAACGGATTTTTTTTCTTAAAACATTTTTTACAGCATTTTATTTTGTGAAAATTAATGGAAAACTATCCTTTATAAACATTTTCACGTAAATTAAAATGTTTAGTACTAAAAACGATATTACATACTTTATCATTTAAACCAACCAAAAGTTGGTTTTCTTCCATTGTATATTACAATTAGGAAACAAATTTTCAAATTTGCGCCAACCCATAAGGGAAAGCTGGCGGTGCACTGTACCCTTTATTTTATTTTTTCAAACCTCTAAACACTTTTTAACAAGATTTATCCTGCTAATTTTAAAGTATGGTGTTGCATTTTAAAAACATCCACTTTGATGGGTTTTGTTTAAAATCTTTAAAAAATTTTATAAAAACCGAAAATGACCGAACTCGATTGAGTATATACATTAATTTGGACCCCTTCGCTTATAAATGGGGCAGGAGGAAATCCAACCCAAAAAATTTTTGTCCTTGTAATTATGTGTTTGGGTGTGTTCAAATATCATACACACAAAACACACAAGTAGATTTTGGAAAAATTGTTTTTTTAAAGTTTAACTTTTAGAAATTCAAACCCTTCTATTCTCAATGAATACCCTTACTCAGGCTTTAAATCTCCGGGCTATTTAAAAAAGTTGGGCTATATTAGGTTTTTTTTGGGTTTTTTGGTGTGATTAAAAATCTTAGGGATGTTTTTCTACTAAACCAATCATTTTAACATATTAATTAGTGCCTAGACTGTTACTTAAAAAAAATAACTCCACGCCTAAACAATAATATTTTATTTTAAAATCAATTTTTTTTAAGGAATTTTAAAAATATACATTAGTTAACAAAATTCAAATAAACTTTCATGCAATCATTTAGTAAAGTTTGGTTCTTACAAAAAAATGTTTTAAATTTTAAATTTTATGTGATTTATTAAAATATTCAATAACATTTTTATCTAGTCCTATGTTATTGTTAATTCCATTCCAACAATCTACATTTTTATTTAAAGTAATTAATCATATTTTAAAAATTAAAAGAAAAAAGACAACTACTTTTAAAAAAAATACAATTGCTTTGTATTTAAAAATAAAAATTTGTTTGTTTTTAAGTGGGTATTTTACTAAAAACTATATGGGTTTCTTGGGGGTAGATAGAACTTAACAACCCTTCCTTTGCTAACTCTACTTTCTTTAATTTTTTTCAATTGTAACAAAGAGCTATTGCATCCATATTATTTACCTTTTTAATTTTTTTTTCTTTATTTTAACTTATATGTTGACGTGACTCAAAAAGAAATTTATTTAAATTTTTTTATAAACCACTTTTTTAATTACATTTTTACATACCTTGTTTGAACTTTTAAACAATAGGAAACCCCAAAAACAAAATTTTCTCAATCAATTAAAGAAATTAATTGTTATATTTCATTTTCAACATTAGTTAATCACTAACTTCCAAACTTAATTAAAAAATTTTTTTAAGATTTAAAAATTCAAAACTTTTGTTTTTTAATAAATAAATAAATGTTTAGTTTTTCATTGGTTTTATTTTTAGTTTTTTTCCCTAAAACTAAATTACTGGACTTTGAAATACTAGGGGAAAAAACACACTGGAAATGTATTAAATTTTCACATTTGTTTTGTCAAATACATATTGTAAAATTTTACTTAATATAATTTTTTAAATTTTTTTGCTTTTGGTTTAGGTACTTAAATTTTATCGTAAGAAGATAAAAAACTTTACAAACGTTAGTAAAAATACTTATTTATTCATATCTCAAGTAATGTAATTTACACTTTAACTTTCGATATAATTTTTAAAAAATGCCACCTTAAAATAATAATTAAGTAAAATGCCATCAATTTTGACCACCATTTTTTTTTTTATTATTTATTAATATTTTCTAAAACCCCTTCTTTTTACAAGAATTAGAGTATAACCTGGCCCCAAAAGCTTTGGGGGGTGGTTTTTACCTTATATTATCACAATTTTTTTTTTCATCCTTGTCAGAAGAATGTGTGCATTTTTTCCCAAAAAACAATCCTTCTTTAAATTTTTAATTTATTATAACTAAAATCCCGTATATAAGTTAATGTAAAAATAAATTGTTTTTATCAAAAGTATTTTTAATTTTGTCTTTTTGAATTTTTAAAAAAAACAATTTAAAAGATTTACCCACATTTTAATTTTTTGGGCCTTTTATTTAACTATTAACTTTTAATTTGAATTATTTTTTGTATTAATTAATGCAAAAATTAAGTCAAAACCTACACCTTAATTAGAAATACAAACAAAAAACTTTTTATTGATAAAAAAATAAATACTATATATACATGGTACACACTGAAATAATTTTGAATGAAAACTACTACGCATGATAATTTTTAGGTAAAAAATCCCAAAACCGCCTTCCAAACAAAAAAAAAAACCACCCTCTACTTCTTGTCTGGAATCTATTTTTGGAAAGAATTTATACCTCCCCTAGTCAACCCTACAGTGACAATGTCTAGCTGACACAAGAGGTTAACAGAGTGGGAAATGGAATTTTTGTTTTCTACAAGCACGAGGGGTAGGGATTTGAAACAAAAAAAGGATGGGAGTTCCCTCTAAACCTTAACTTTACAATTACTTACTTCGGTGGCCGCATGGGCTAAGGCTCACTATCGCAATAGACAACTACCAGACATGGGGAAATTGGGGGTTTTGATCCAGGAGAGGCACTAAGGGGAGTTTTTTCCCAAATGGGTTTTTCGACTCAACACCCACACAAAAACGAGGCACTTTTCCTTATTTAACCCTTCCTTTTCCCTAAACCATTATTTAATTAGTACATGGGTTAAAAAACCCAAGGGTTTTAGGCCAAGACGAAGTGAAAAATATACCACAACCAATACTACAGGGAATATTTTCCATCCCTGGGCAACTTCCTTTCCCCAAAAGGTGATCACATTTGGCGCTGGGTTAACCAAAAAAGGGGATCCTTTTTAGCACTTTCAGGCTCAACAAAGTAACACAGGGTTTGAGGGCAATTTTAGTTGTTAGTAATAAAAATACTTCAGAGACTAGCCCAAAAAAACTCTAGACTGCAAACAAACCTCCCTTTAACCGATAGTATTTTTTGTTCTTTTACAAGTGTGGATTTTTAAATTTTTAACATCTTAAGGTCTAGCTTGATAGGCCCAAAGTTTTTTTTTTATTTGACTTTATAAAAATCTTATTACAATAAAAACCTAAAAAACATCTTTAAATCAAAATAAATTTTATTGTGGGTTCCCGACGGGTATTATACGAATAATTGTATTTTTTTTACTAAACAATGACAAAACCCAACCCGAGTGAAAACAACTTCAGCAGCCATCTAACATAGTGACTATTAATAGAGCGGCAAACCCGTAATTACCTTGAAATAGTGTCAATATCAAAACGCTGCCAGTCCTTTTAAAAGAGATGGCAACTATACACTTGTCAAGGACCGGGGCTTTAATAAAAATTTTGGGACACCCCCCCGTTTTGAAAAAACTCGTTTTTTTGGGGCCGACCTTTTTCCCCGCTTTTCCCTTTTAAATTATAAATTTAAATTTTTGGTTTGAAATTGATCGGGGTTGATCCACTTACTGCATTTAAATTTACTCAGATTTTTGCCAGGCTTCATTTTGTTTTCTCCATGTTTCACATCAGTTTTTTTTTTTCAATCCTTTGTTTTTTTTTACCTATTAACAATCGGGAACATTTCCTCTTTCCCTTTCTAAAATTTACACTTTGTTCGCGTTTATGAATCTCAAAAACATTTTAGCAGAAAATAAAACTATAAAATACAGCAGAAACCCCAACAAATTTAATGAATGACTCGTTTTGATTTTTTTTATAAAAGTTCCATAACGTTTTAATGACTTGGTTATATTCCTATGCAAGTTTGGCCAAATCAAAAACTTTTACACAAATCTAGCGCTCCGAGAAAGTTTTAAAGCTAAACTAATGGAAGGCACCTATCCGTAATTTGACGGCACATAAAAATATATTGAAAACCAACGCTAAGTTTAACCAACGGTTTAACTTCACAAAAAATTAATTCGAGGACTTTAACGTGACATTTAAGATTGGGCCTTACATTGGCACGGCAGTAAATATGAGTGGTTCCCCCCCAATAGCCGCACACCTCCCTCCAACTGGGCTAAATAGGCTCTACGGGTGCCCGAACTGAAAAAAAGGTTTGCCACCACAACCTCCTTTACCATACCACCCAACAAGTACCCACTGGTTCTTAATTGTGCCACCGTGATGTTTATTAAATATCACTATGGCACTCATAAAAGTTACTGCAGTAGTCAAAGTAAGCAGACTTTCACCTACGGTTACCAAGGTACATTTGTGCGCGTGGCCAAGGGCAATCGATAGGGTTTTTAAAAAGTATCATAAATCGCAGATCAGTTTGGTTTCAACTTTTTGAACACAACCCATCATTTCTGTTTTTAACTATAAAAAATCGAAAATGTATTTTTGGGAGAGGAGACTCTTTAAAAAATTAACTCTTGTTTGATCTGATGGGTTTTTCACATTATGTAGAACACGAGACCTAATACACATCCTTAAATGACAGCACAAAAACTAGAAATTTTAAAAATTCAAAGAATTTTTTTGGGCACATTTGGTCTCTCACTTGGCTATTTGTATGCTTTGATAAAATACAACCTAATTACCCAGTTTTCCCTTTTGGGTAGCAAGAAACTGGTACAGAAAACCCCATGGCTTCTTTGGTGCTGACGACAGCTCACAGCTGACTCTGAAGCTTTAAAAAGTTTAAACCGACCAAACTACTATCCCAGCCGAACCAAAAGAACTCCAAAAATGTGTCTAGAAACGTCACTTTTACATAAAAAAGTAGGGAAAACCAAAGTTACTATCAGAATCACTGTGACTTCACACACCAAAAACCTGGAGTACTGTATATACTCAAAATAACAACCAAAAATATTCCATCCTCACTAATTTTTCCACACTTCCTATACCGCAACCCCTTCGCTTCATCAACACCCAAACGATAAGCAGCTTTTTTATTAAAAACCTAATGTTTTCATTTTTACACATTCGCCACAACATTTTTCCACATCTTTCATGGGTTCCCCTTCCTTTTGAAAACACACATTTTACTTTAAAATATTTGCTTTGTCATTCGATCCACCTCATCCTCAAAAGGCCCAATTTTAAATTTTCTTTCAAACCACACCCTTCAACATCCCCCGTACCAGAGATTGGCAAAATCGTTCTTTTTAAAAGAACGGTTGTGGAATCTGGTTCATTCAATGATCCGTTCATTTTACCCTTTTACCGTTCATTCTTTTTTTTTTAAAGGGATTTTTTTAAATGTAGTTAACACAATTTATTTTTCTTAACACATTTAAATTGAAGAAAAAGATCACTTACAGTTTTTAAAAATGGGATCCTTTTTATCAACTTTTTTTAAGAAACCACTTGTTCCTTTGATATAATATTTTTAAGAAATTATGATGGGCTGCTTTTTAGAATCACAAAAACCATATAGATATACCTAAATCACAATTTACAAAAAATATACGATTTTTAAAAATATAAACAAATTTAAAAAAATTAAAATTATTAAAATCTTAATTTCTATCCAAGATCAGTCAAAATCGAGTAAAAAAGTTCGTAATTCAACAATTTTAAAGAGGCGATAGAAAAATTGTGACCAAATGAACCTCCGCTCACCACTGGTCCTTCAATAAAAGAAGACCGATAATGAGAGAAGACCCATGAACGACTACCTCCGGGCACTCTTTGATCCATCCCAAATTTACAATGAACAGAATGAGAAAAGAACGGTAAATGAAAATGGAAAATCAACTACCTTTAACATTGTTTGGGGCGAAAAGCGAAGAAGACCGGTAGGGGGTTTGGAGACGCAGACAAAATAATGGTTTTTAAAAGGAAAAATGGAAGCAATGTGCTGATAACCGAGGGGAACCGATTGACCAACATTAAACGAAACCCCCGAAGAGTAGACAGAATAGAAAATGAAAAGACGGCTCATTTAAAACCCAAAATCCGGGTCGTTTATTCTTTTTAAATTTTCTTTATATTGGCCCCCTTGGTCATAAAAACACATCACTATTCGTTACTGACAAGCCAAAAGAGTTTTTCCACAACATTCTAATACTCATTCCATCCTCATTCACCTGCTCCTGTTTTTCTCCCGACAATCCACACCTCCACCAAAAACAAAGTTTTATTTAACACACTTAATATATTATACTGCAATCTTCGTCTCTTTGATACTACCTTATTCTTTGCAATGTCTAGATACATCCAACTACTCTCCGAGATGCATTTCCCCGCTGTCGATTTCACCATATACCTTCCATTTTTAACAAACATTTTTGTCCCAAAACACAAACTCATTCACTTGTTCTAACAATTTTTCCATTTTACTAAACGACAATCATTTCGTGATTCGTTTTTTACAAAACATCACCGAATTTTTGGGAAAAACTATCAAAATCCATTCTGCTCGTACCACATTTAAAAATTTAATGTATTTTTCAAGTCACTTTTTAAATTTTCCCAAAAATTACACTGCATCATTTTCATATAACTCACCCCCTCCATTAATTGTCTATTTAAAAGTGACTGCTAAAAAAAAATGACACTGCAGCCAACTTACAAGGCTTACAATTATATTTCATTTTTTAATTTGAACTTTTCTACATTTTTACCCCTTTTTATTGGAAAATATTTTTTAAAATGCCTCAACCTTTTTTGGGCCAAACACATTTTTGATTTAAAACAATTAATGTGGTTATTATTTTTAGTGTCACCATTGATTCTTAGGGGGTGTCTCGAAGAAACTACCCGGGTTGTGACACCCTTTCCACAACAACTTCACCACGAACACCTTGAAGCACCATGCTTGGGCGGGAAAGGGACGCAATGGTTTTTTCCCCCCCCGCTTGCATCAAGCTCGCGGGGATTTTTGGTACGAATTCGCTTCCGGAGTTTGGGCGTGAACTCTAAAAAACCCCTTAAATAATTTTACCTCGGTATGCCGTGCACAAAAAAACATTTATCAATTTTTTTTTAAAAAATTTTATTTTATCATTTTATAATAATTGGGTTTTTTATCTGATGAAATACACCTAGCCAGGAAAACACAGCAAACCCCACAAATTTTTGGAGATAGACTGAAACCAAGCCTAAAAAAAGATGTATTCAATACATAAAAATAAAAAAAACCCACAGTAAAGAAAAAATAAAATAAAAAAAAAAGGGGCGCGTAGAGGGAAAACCTAAAATTGTGAGTTTTTAAAATGCTAGACCTTTAAAAGTCCCCCCGCAAAGCGCCACTCTTTTGATACGGGAAACTACGGTCCACCTCAAGTTGCATAACAAATAAAATATAAAAAAATTTGAGGCTAAAAGGAGTTTTTTTAACATTGCGCTTTTTTTGACATAGATAATATGGCGAACATGCAAAATAATTTCAAGCTTAAAATCTTTAGATTTCATTTTTTCCAAACTTTATTAAATAAAAGCAATGATTGAAAGCTTCAATAGTCCTTTTATATATAAAGTCGAAATGACCAACATATCAACATAAATAAAACTAACCAATAAAAACATTTTTCCATAAACATTTTCTCTTTTCCTTCTCACATTGTTATTTATTATTATGACCCTAAAAATATTACGCGCTATAAATATTAATCATAACATTAATAGAATTGAATAGGTCAAATTTTTAAACAGTAGATGATCTCCCTAACAACACATTTTGTGCCTTTGCAAAAAGGCAACATGTTAATAAAATTTTAGTTCCATCAAATATACCTAATGTCACTACCCTTTAACATGTAAAATAAAAAACCCAATTGCAGAACTCAAAATAACCTTTCCCAAAAGTCATAAACAAGGATAATAGTACAATTTAAAATACAATTTTTCCAACTTTACTCCTTTTTTTAAGATTTTTTAATTTTTTTTTTACACAAAAGATATTAAACAACGCATCATAAAAGTTAAAATCAGAAAATAGTAAATTAAAAATTAAATTAATTAAAATATACAAAACTCCCGGGAATACTCCATTCACTAAACGAAAAACTCGGGACTATTTTTAACCTTTTTCCCCCCTTAATTTTGCCAAACCCAAAATGCAACACCATTTGCAATTGAAACGAAATAAAATTAATTTTGAAAAGTTTGACTTTTAAGCATTATGATAACATCGAAAAGTCCTGATCTAACAAAACTCTCCTATTTTAAATTTTCTAAAACTATTAACCAAAATACTACAGAAAACAATAAATTTAATTTGTTTTAATATAAAGTTCACGCAAATGCCTAATTCAAACACAGAAAAAATTTTTGAGTTAAAAAATACTCTCATTTTAAAGTAAATCAAAGACAAGGGTTATACAATAATTTTTTAAATTAAATTTTATAGAAAAAGACCAAAAAGAATTTCGAATGTTTCCAAAAATTTACATTTAAGCCGAAAATGAAATTTTTCCTTTCATTACTTTAAAATGTCCGTTCGCCGACGCTTTGTCCTCCATGGGCCCAGCCACTCCCCAAAGTGCGTCTTTCCCCACGGATGGGCTTTTATTGGGGCACACTCATCGAAAAGGGAGGCACAGGGAAGGGGGCGCGCGCGCGGCAAAAAAAACATTCTAATTATTCCGGCAAAATCTGGCATTTCCATCTTCTTCTCGTCTTTTCTTTTTTTAAGTTGGGGGGGATTGACGGTAAAGGGGTGGGGGCTCTAGCGGCGGAAACCGGGAAATACTCATGTTGGCTTCTCCGTGTGATTTTTGTGGGGCGGAGTTTGTTGTTCGTGTGCTTACCAGGGCGATATTTGGGGAATGAGTTTATCTTACGGGGCCCCCTTCTGTTTTTCTTTGGGGCAATAAAATTTCTATATACTTATAACAAAAATTATTAAAAATACAAAAATATATTTTTAAACATATAAAAAAAAAAATTTACATGCCATTCAACACTCATTCAAAAAACAATTTTTCAAGAACTCATTATTTATTTTACTAGATTATCGGTAACTGATGTCTAAAAAGAAATAGGATGTCAGTGGCGAATACGTTAAATATTTTGTTCCAAGCCTACGATGCCCAAAATATGGAAACACGTAATATACATGATGTTTCGTTAAAGCGGAAAGTTAAACAAAATAGGGATTTCTACCTAACATTTAGATAGGAATCTGTGGTCCCAAAACCAGATAGGTGGGTATGGGCTAAACATTCAAACATGGGGTAAGATTCCGGTTTATTTTCAGCTAAAATTACATTTAAATTTTTTTTACATTTTGTGAACATTCCTACGTAGTACTGTACATTGTACCCTACGGGACAAACCAGAGAAAACCTACCCTTCGTTCCCCACAACATTGCCAAAAAGACGGCCACCAACCACGATGCAAACAAGACCGCGTAAGAGTTTTTTCTGCACATGTTTAAATCCCCATCCTTGCAATCACATTAAGGCGACGACAATCCTGGGACCAATTCCAAGTTTGGGTCCCGGGGGGGCTATTACACAAGGATTTTTAGATAACCATACGAAATAATCTATGGATTTAAGTCGGATACCACGCAGGTTTTTTGCCCTTCCAAACCCGGGCCAGGAAATGTAAAAAATCCCCAAAGGTGCGGACATCCACACGAAGTGAGGCTAGAAACCCCCATCGCGCCACATCCTCATGAACAGACAAGGGGACGTCCTCCAAAATCACAAAACCCTTATATCGCCCCAAGTACCTGAGTAAGGGTCCGCCGTTGATTCGTTTATATAAATATGATAAGACAGGGCCACTTGTGGACATAGGGAAACCAAATACCATCATGGGTTTTCCTTAGCCTTTAGGGTCCCCCCACAGCTTTTGGGCGATATCACCCTTAACCACACGATTCCTATCTCAAAAATTTGGTAGTCCTTTTTTAATTTTTTCACCTTTCACTTAAACACTCTGTGTGTATAATAGGATATACAGAATTTTTCAGAGGTGTGACGTGTTGTAGTTCTGTGTCATGGGGAAAATACACCGTAAGTGAAAACTGATCAAGTGTACGGGTGTTTTAACCTTTTTTTAAAAATGTAACCCCTGAAAATAGTTATAAATATATTATTAAGAGAGAGAGAGAGAGAGAAGGAGAGGCTAGAGTTTTTAAAAACTATTTTTATGAAGTAATTTGAAAAATAAACCTCATCTTTAATTTAACCTTAGCCACTGCATTTAAAGAAAATACAAATAATATTGTAATATTTTTTTTAAATAAAAAAAAATTGAAAACGCGTGTTTTGTAACGCGTATCGTCTACAGATCACTTTAAATGATCGGGCCCCAAATTTAAAAAAAACAAAGTGTGCAAATTAAACTTAACCTGAATAATTCAAAAAATTTGAGTAGAAAAAGATTCAGTTTTTTCAAGGGAAAGAAAACAGATTCCCCTTTGTTGCAAAAATTTTTTTACTTAAACTTCCAATTAAAAATGGTTTCTCAAAAATTTTCCCCTATTTTTTTTCTTTCTTCGACACTTTTAGAGAAAGTATTGTGATATCAAAAAATTTGAACTCGAGATTTTAATAAATTCGACGTTTTAAGACCCCCCGGAAAAAAAAAAATGTTTTTTTCGCAATTCCCTTTTGTCGTCTGTCTTTTTGCTCTTACCCGGGGTATACCGAGACTATTTTTAGAGAAGGGCTAAAACTTGGTATATGGGGTTTTTATAAGGTCCTCCCCAGGATTTTTTGGGAAATTTGATACAGACCCAAATTAAGCGTAATTTGTTTTTTTTAAAGGGCAAAAGGATAAATAATCTATTTTCTTGAAATTCGCCCTAACGGTTTTGATTAACCTTTTTATCCAGACACTGTTTATTACTATGAACAAGATGTCAATTTTATTTTCTCATAAAAATCACTTTGAGGGTACTTTACATGAAGGAAGTTTTCTAATTTTCATCATTTTCCCGCAACTATTAGATATATGAAATAACTTTTCATTGTAAAGTTGTAGTGCTATTAAAGATGAAAATATTTTATTTGAAATACTTTGTTATAAACTCAATAAACGACAAATTGCTAACAAAGCAGTAATGGTGAACTTTACATAAACTTCGCACTTCCTTTTCTATGGACTTCACGTCCATGCGTGCGTATTCTTCTGTGACGTCATTCCAAGCTGATCCTAGCGATAGTGGCGCGAACTACAGTAGCCCCATGACTTCTTTGGTGCTGACTGACAGCTGACAGCTTTGAAAAGCTACCAGACCAAATTATGTATCTATATGCCGAACCATATGATCAGCAAAAACATGTGTTTAGCAGCTGTCACTTCTGACAGTCAAAATTTAGGTATATACCTAAATGTTAACGGTCAGAAGTCAGCTGTGAGCTGTCGGTCAGCACCAAAGAAGCCACGGGGCTACTGTATACCAAGTATAAGAATTATAAATTTCGCAGTGAAAATTCTTATTCAGAAAAGAAAAAAAGTTAAACTCTTTACAAAGTAATGTTTCAAAATTAGATATCCCAGGGCTGATAAGTGTTCAAAGCATTATTAAATAACATTGTTGGTTTTATTGAAATAGTTGATAAAGAGGACACCTGGCCATGGCTATTGAACCCGGGACCTTTGGATTAGTGAAACAATGAATGCTTTTTTTAGGTTTTAAGCGAGTGCCTTTTGTAATTGTAATCATAGAATTCTAATCGTGTTTGTGAACGGTACATAATTCTTACCTAGCAAATTTATTTTAAAATTATTCTTTAAATGTTTATTTGTTGTATTTTTCAAACTCTGAAGTATTTTTGTTAAATTATATACTTAAAACATGTTTATATTAACTGTCGGTATCGTTCAAAGTGACTCGTCAGTTTTTATTTACACAATTCTCCATAAGCAGTGGATTTCTAGACCTCATGACGTAACTACAAGAGGAGTTGCCACATTTGACACTCTGGCCTGTAACTAGTCGGCCAAGCTGGAACGAACCGTTCCGGTAGACACGAAAGAATTATTATTGATACAACACTGGCTCGTCATCAGATGAACCAAAGGCGTTTGATGTTTCAAGCATTTACCGACAATACACGGGAACGCCCAAGCCGTACCAAGTCAACGTGTAACTATCGGTCCCATGACCTGTGATAATGTAATCTACGAGTCGAATCCGTCCAAACACGCGCCGTAGAAAACAGACCTTTAGATTGAAAGAATTAAGTTTCTAGACTGCGAAACAATTATTGCCGTTGGGATGTTGTTATAGTTAATTTGCATTTAAATCAACAATTATTAACTATAATGAATAAATTAATATATTCAATTTCATGAAAATATTGTCTTATTGTTTCGGACATAAATTATAAATTATAACGATACAATTTTAAATTGTTTTTTGTACCCATTATCCCCTCATACCCCCATCTTATTCCTTTCTCTCTCTCTCCACACCACACTTTCTTTCAACACTTACTTCTCTCCTCTCACAGACTCTCTAACCTTTATCTCTCACCCTCTCTTTCCCTTTTTTAACCCTTTTTTGGGTTTTCTCTTTTAAATACCCCTTGCTCTCCAAGTTTTTTTTCTTTTTTTCTCTCTAAAAAATTTTTTTCCTACCTTTCTCTTTTAAATAACAAAAACTACACCCCCGTATGTCATGACACGCTTTCTCTCACACATTCTCTTTTTTCACACTCTCTCGCAAACACACTATACGACCCCAAACAACTTTATTTTAAAAAAATTAAAACCCCAACCACACATTCCTTCACACTACTTTCTCAAACTTACTCGCTCACACTCTTTTTAATTACTAAAAAACTCAATCTCACTTTATTCACACAATGCATACAAATTACACACTCAAACTTCACTTGTAAACTTTTCTCAATCTTCCTCTCTTTTATAATCTTGTAATAATTATTTGGATAAGCCTATTTCCAAAAATTTAAATTATGAAAAAAAAATTTTAACGATGTTACCAAAGAACACCTTTTTTAAAGGTTAGGGTGTCCAGGTTATTGGCAAACACAGTGTCTTCAAACGAAAATATGATTTTCCCATTAATTTTTAGCCCCTTTTCATTCTTTTTTTTTCATCCCCATGGAATAATTGATTTGTGCTTGAGTGTATAATATATTTTTCTCTGGGTACAAAAAAATAATACAAACTCAACTCTTGCTTTTGTGATATGGCGCAACAAATAGCTGATTACGGTAATTATTTGTATATTTTTTATAAAAAAACAGATTAGGGTTTAAAAATATATATTTAATTTATATTTCTTTCCTCTTCTTTGTCTTTAAAAATTTGCCCCTGCTTTTAGGTTTTTTTTTTCTTTTAGTTGAAATTTCAAGAAAATAATGAGCCTATTTTGACAAACGACAATTCATTTTAAGGTTTAGGTCCTAACTAGTCTATAACATTTAACTACGAGGCTGACAAAAATCCGTCAAACCATTTCATATACATGGCCAAGGACAGAAAAACAATTGTAAAAAAATACTTTTCCTTTTTGGGTTGGGGCACAAAATTAAAAAAATATAAAAATTTTTAATTTTTTTTTTTTATTATTTTTATTTTTTTTATTATTATTTTTTTAATTTTATTATTATTTTATTTTTTAAATTTTTTATTTTTATTTAAAAGCACCGCGTCTTACTCCCATTCGGGGTTTTACGCACTTACGGGTAAAGTGTAATGGAGGGTATTTTTAGATGAAAAAAGGACCCACAGTTTAACCTGGAAATCCGAACCACGGTGGCGACCTGGCATTTCCCCACATTCACAAGATTCTTTTCAAGGTGAAGGAAAGGGTTTGGGGAATCAGATAAATCTGTGCCCGGGGACCGAGGATTGAACCCCGGCCCGCCCCACAGAAGTCTGAACCTTACCCCTAGACCACCAGGGACCATATAAACTCGAGGTCAAAAAAGTTACAATTGCAATAAAATTTTTTTATATTGGAAAGTAAAAAAAATAGAAATTTTTTAAGTTGGTCTTATCTGCGTTAATTTTAGAACGTAAACCCCAAAAATTATAATAGCTTTTTCAACAAGATTATTTCCAGTAAACTTTCGTAACCAATGGTTTTAATTATTCATAAGACTTATAGACTTAAAACTCAATATTTCAAATACATATTTGTAATGTTAAAAATAAGCTCTTTTTTTACGTGCTATGAGGAATTACAATACTGACATAGTTGTAAGTTGTACATGTACACCTATATTATAGTCCCATTAAAAAATACTCGTTAAAAAAGGAAAAACGGAATATCAAGCTTAAAATGTGTGTGCTTATATAACTGATCCCAAATGGAAAAAATAATCCGTTGAGACCCACAAATTCCCAATGGGAAAAATCATCTATGGCGGAAAATTGCCAGACATATTGAATTTGTGCTTTTCCGGGTATAATGGTTAAACAAAAAGTGATAGAAAGATACTGTTTACATACAAATACTCTTTAAATATCATTGATAATGGGAACTATATGTATATATGTGTATGTATGTGATCAGGACATATTATTATCACTAATACAGTCTGTTTAATACTGCATGGTACCGATTAAGAGATAAAACATCTGTTTGGAAACTGATTACATTGACAAAACAAAAGGGGAAATCAAAATATGATCCAAACAAAAGTTGCACAGCATTAAAAGCATATAAAAATCATCCTTAATGCATTCAACAATGCTCCGTCCGCAAAGGCACTCTAATAGGGCCCCTACACGATCATTCAGACTGTCAATTCTAACAAAACATGCCTTGTTCTCAACGTTTGGCCGATGAACAGGTGCAAGAATAGGTATGTCATTAGTAGCTGGGGCGGTTGCTCGCTCCACTACGTCACACCGCGAGATAGTATTGTGATGTTCCTAATCCTCCCCTATTCCCCCTCTCCCAGCCGTCCCTTCCACCCCCTCGCATGCAACCCCAGACATGTTGGTTCTTGATGATTAATTATTAATGATTGTTAATTATTATTGTTAATTTATTATGTTAATTAATTTAATTGGTACGATAGAGGTGTTGGAGTTTTTTATTCATTGATTAGGGCGCTGTAGTTATTAGAACCTCGCGCTACGACTGACAGGCCTAGAATGAACATTAGTTCTTCCACCACCATGGACTGTCCCGGAACAAGCAGCACGAACCTCGCGCTATAGATTAATTGGTAGGATAGAGGTGTTGTACTTATTTATGGGCCAACAACGGTATGTAGTTTATTTGTTGGAGCATTCAGGCTTCCGTGGCTCGCCCTGTGCTGTTTAAAAACCTTCCTCTCCAGTTTTAGACTGCTGACTGATGGTCAAACGTGTTCGTACAAGGCCTCCCCCTTCCCCCCTCACTTCACTCCTCTGACTGCCGGTCATTTACTTGTTGGACACGGAATCCTCCCCCCAGAGCCGGTCATTACCGTGTTGTTCATCACCCTCGTCCGGGGTAATGAAACGGTCATTAACCTCTACTGTACCGTGGCTACAAACTATAACCACATACCTCCACCACCAAGAGTACATCCAGCACTTACCCCAGTTAATGGCTTTGTGTAGCTAGAAGTCGTGCCTGCCGACGACTGTGTCAGACACTAAGAGTAAACAATATCTGGGGCCGGTCGGGAACGTGCAGTGTTTCCTCTGGAATAAACCCACGTAGTGGTATGTGCGCAAGCGCGGCCTTTTGGAGGTCATTGGAGTTATAGTGCTAAGTGTGTTCACCCCTCCATCTTCTACTAACTCACAGCGTTGTGCGCAGGCGCTGATGAGGTAATCCAAGCGCTTATTTGCGGTAAATGACATCACCTTACGTCATGTAATCCATCCTCATTTCTTCCGCTGTTACAAGCAGGATATATGTGAGTGCACAGCGATTCTCTGTACTCTTTGACGCCTATAAGTTCTTAAGAACCCCATAGGATGTAAGTAGCCATAATGTTGGGGGATTTAAATAATGTTTTTTTGTACTATTGTATTAGTGGGAAGGGATTTGCGTACTGATATTTAAATATATAAGCCCCTTTTGTGCACTGGAAGAAGTTGAGTTTAATTTATATTAGGTTTTTAGCGTGTTTCCATATTATACAGAAGTCATGAAAATTGTCTTATATAATCTATTTATTGTGGTTAGTTTAGTTAAGTTAAGGTTATCAAGTTATTTGACCTTTTGTTTTTCTGCGTTGAAATTGTTTGTTAAAGTTTTTCCCGAGAAATAGACTTTATTCATTGGCGATATGTTACGTACTTTATTTACAAGCCAGTCTTCTAAGATTCGAATTCAATGTAGTTCTTATATATTTCTGGCAGAAAACCCTATTGAAAGATTGTTTAATATTGGCATTATTATAGTAATATTTTTATGTTGTAAACCGACTTTACTGCCCGCCTTATTATTAATTATTCGTAAACTCTGATTATTATTTTTGATTGTTTGGAGAGAATTTATTTTATGTTTATATTTAAACGACAAATGTCTAGCGTAGAACTCGCACCCTTGTGTTATCTTAAAATATTTATAAACCTGGATATTTACTAGTTTTCAATTAACTCTGATTATATTTTTATTCAACTGTAGACAATTTATGTAATGATTAAAAGTCTTATGTGTTGCGTAGAAGTCGCAACATAATGTAATTTTAATATTTTTATATATTCAAATATCAATCTGTTATAAATAAAATTGCCCAAAGGCCTTAATAGTATGTATTCCTCATGTTTTTTAACTTTAACTCTAACTCCCTGGTATAAATAAACATGGAAACCTGGGTTTGACTGGATTGAGTAAAGGTCATTAAAGGTCCCTGAAGATTTATTTGTATATTTCTCTTTGTTACAACACTCTTGCTGTGGTGATAATTTGCTCTAAAAGGAATAGGAATCTGCCACCACAGGGGAGGGTTGACTAGACATTGAGGAGTCGTTGCCTTGTATCGACAGAATAGATAGTGACACACTTACAGTTTCATGCAGACCCCGCTTGTGAAGAACCGTTAGCAGGCACTCAATCTCGTGCACATAAGGAAAGCGGACATGTCTACATGTTCAGGATGCAACGCCAACTGGTTGACACGGGATTAAAACATGAGATTCTTAGTGATTATGAAAAAAAAACTTCCCCATAGATTTTTTCTGTTAAAATCAAGCTTTCTATATGTTGACGCAAGTAAACTACGCTTGAGTTTCAAATATAATAATATATAATATCTAGCACCGCGTCTTACTACCCGTTTGGTTCTAATATATATTTAATACTATTTAAATTTTCAAAAAATAAATTATACATGAATACCTGAAATTTATTTGGTATTTGTATATATAAACGTTGAATCAACGGCATGATTTCCGGCTGAAACGGTTAGCTACCCGTTAAATAGCTGATAACCACCACACAGATTCTGACCAGCCCTTCACGGACATTGGAGTGCCCTCTCTTAAAAAAATAAAGTAACAAGTCTTTCGTCCAATGAGAGAGTGGACTAAATACAAATAAATGAAATGGCTAATGCTCGATAATTGTTAGGATTTAAATTGTATCTATAAACGGATATGAAACAGGTATTTAGCTTAGCATTGCACGTAGCAGGAAGTTCTTAACATAAAGAATGACAACACGGTTTAAGGCGCTACTCTAGCAATAGACTAGACTGCAAAAGATGGGATAAAATCTGGTTTTGATCCCTGATCAGATGTATTGAAGTAGGTTTGTGCACTGCCCGTTTTGCACCACCGTTTGCTAAACCAAGCTTATTCATACTGTGCTAAAGGGTATGCACGTACACCTGTGTACCATCATTTGCTATTCATTCAACGCCAAAATGTACCAGCGGTTACCTGAACAGATCAGACACGCCCATCCACGTTGGTAGCTAGAAGGTGTCTGATAGATAACAGTATTTACAAAGACCTGATACGGTTTGCGCATGCGCAGAGACACATTACAGTATTTAGGTCATTACAGGCGGCAAGCCCTTGAGATGGGTATAAATAGAACCCAAATCATCACAATCAGTCATTTAAAATTGTAATTGACAACAATAATCATCAAGATGAGTTTTGACGCTCTGGAAATTGGATAAACTCGGGTATGTCTTAAATCGTTTTGTATATTTTAATGGTTTCTAATTTGATTATCATGTTAGGGTGAAGAGCGGTATTCTCTTCTTCTTTGTTAGATGATGAGCCCATGACGCTTGGCGAGGCGGCGCAACCTGTGGGTCCCAATAGCCTGGACCAGTTGCTGCACTTTACAGAAGACGGGATTTGCAGAGCGGATGGCGACTGGTCCATGGGTAATTAGCGGCCTACGATAGACTTGCCAGTGTCTTTTATTTCCTGTAAATGGTAATTAATTTGTATTTATTTAATTTAAGACTACTGGGATCCATACGGGCTGTATGAGGGCCTACTGGGCAACGTAGCGACGGGCGTGCCGATGTCTACCCAGCCGGAGGCAACCCCACCGGTCTGTGCCAGGCACGACGTCGCTGGCGTCCTCAGGCCAGACCCCGCTGACCTCACACCAAACCCAGGTATTCTCTAGCCGGCGCCCTATCACCTGCGTCCCTCTACGGGGGTGAAAATGCGCCCCCCACTGTTTTGAGTGATTTGGACGCGATCGACCACCTAATATGTAAGTACCGTCTACAAGTAACAATACTAAAGCCACTAGCTTGAAAATAGGCTATATGTATCCTGTATCTTTCTAACTACCGTTATTTGGCCGTCATACCAAAACCTCTTGTCAGCTGCTCGTTCTGAGAAGGTTGTTGTAAACTTGTTCACTTTCGGAATACCAGAGCGCATTGTCTGCAGTTAGAGCAGAGAAATTGTAATCATATATATATATATATATATATATATATATATTATATATATATATATATATATTATACACCTACCTTAAAATTAACAGGGGGAAACTATATTGTTGCTTTAGCCTATTATTAAAAAAATCCTACTTAATTTAGTGCTGCGTCTTACTACCTGTTCAATTTATACGCTTAAAAACCCTACTCCACGGTTCGATTCCCCCTGGCATAAGCGAAAATGCTGGCTGGCTTAGTATCTAACAGCGATAAATAATTGCGCTGACAGGTATTTTGTACATGTTCCAGTAACGGATTTAAAGGGTCCAGGGTTCATTTCCCGTATCCGTGAGAAATTATGAGGACATTTAAATTATTTTAAATTAATATGTTGTTACATTTTTAATTATGAAACTATATACGTTGGCATTATATTTAGCATTTACACTAAACAAATTAGTCACTTATACAGCAACAAGAAATTTAATGTTCTCAAAAATATATTGTTATAATAATATATTTAACTTTTTTACGAAAGATATTTTAAGTAATACAATTATGAAAATCTTGAAATGATTTTAAATTAATATGCTGATAAAATTTTTGTTTTGAATCCCGGTTGCCATCACGTCTACAATGTGCTTGATCAAATATTCAACCAACACTTTAGTGCGTCTGCATAGTAAACTATGGGTTCTCTGTTTATTTCCTGTACAAAACAGTCAAAGACAGAAAATTATAATTGTCGTTTTAGACACTTATTAAATTCACGTTTAAAATGTGATCGATCAAATATTCTATTTCCATCAAGAGTAAACTTAATTCTGTCCACTTTCATTTATGACGTGTTTGTGTGGTTGTGCCAACAGATAGCGCCTAAAGTCTGTATCGAACATTAATACGGTTTTAAGTTTACAGTAAGTTCTTTCAGTCAGTCAAGAGTAATTTATTGTTGATTTAGCCGAACATTAAAGAGAGAGAGAGAGAGAGCGTATATGCATGCAGTTCCAAGGGACACTGGTGAGAATCCAAACAGGAGATGAAAATGAGAGTTTATCCGCCTTGGACAAATTTTTGTAATTGTACAAAAATACGCGCATGTTTGTAACAGTGCTTACTTTGACATGTACTTTGGTATTATAGCTCAAATGGAGGTGGAAAACGGTGGCACGGTCCTCCCACCACCACCACCACCACCACCACTGACAACTGGTCCCCCGCACCATACCAAGGGAGCTTGTACTTTACGTAGAGCATCAATAAATGTCCATATTGTTGGATGTTGCATGCCAGCGATTTGCAGCTTCAGCATGATTGTTAGTACGATCTGTACCATTTAATACTCTAGTGTAAAGATTCCACATATTTGGTGGAAATAATGCCACTCGTCGTCCAACGCCTCTGCGCTATCTACAACCTATATAATTGTCTTCAAACCAGTCAATCAGGGGCTGCAAATTGTCTGGAAGTTCTTCGCGCAACAAATCTAAAGCTTGGTCTAAATCATTTTCTGGTACAAATGACAGAGCTGATATCATCCTTGCTTTCAAACAAAACTCTGCATTGTTGTTGTATAGTTGAATAAGTTCCAATACACATATTTGTTTTCTTATGTTAGGTTATGTGTTAGATGGTAAAAAACAACCATGTATTTCAACTTGGGGAAAACCATCTCTAATAGCACTTATTGCAGCGGATTCAAAGTCACAGGAAAATGTTTGTGGTTGAAAGGTAGGTTCGATTTCTTGTAACATTTCAAAGAGTCGTACGTACGTAGCTCTTTGTTTATTAGGTAGGAGTGCATATATAATTGGATGCACCCCTCCAAATTGCTTACCAAGCACCGTATATATTTGTGTATATTAGTGGGGCAGTCTTAAATGTTCCATCTCCATTATAAGGCCTCTGCGTCACGTAATATTTGCAGATTACGTTGTCGACCAAAAATAAGGATTCTGTTAGCATCTGGTCCACTATCAGAAAGTAAGATATTTCTTCAATGTCCGTTTCGGATACATACATTTTATATATATCAGGAATTATCAGCGTCTGAAGATTTGCTGGAACTGAAGGGGCAGCGTTTTTTCTGGTTTCGCTTACGGCTAACTAATTTTTTCAGAGCATCTGCTTTCGGAAGTACCCCCTGCACACAGAAAACGTTTTAGATTACCGTAAGAATTTAGTTACGATTAACAATACTTTACATTTTATATTGTTTTTACTATAAAATTATTGCTACATTAATTTTATGCTCAAGATTTATGTATGGGCTTAGAACTTCGAATACTGCGTAACACTTCAAAGATTTAGTGGATGATGCTGGAGGGAAAAAGGGTTTAAAAAAGTGGAGGGGCTTCGGGCTGAGCTTAGCTTTTATTTATGAAGGTGAATGGGGTTACTTAATGAAAACACTAATCCGAATAATCTAAAGAGTTAAAAGTATTTAAAAACACATACAAAAATAAGTACATCTGTTGTGGTAAAAAGGGACCAACTCTAACATTCCAGTTTTAATATTGTATAGGAAATAGAAAACAAGATTTGTTAGAGCTAAATATGCCACTATAAACGTACACCAACGTAAAAACTATGAATGGGAACTGGAATCGTATGAAAAATAGTTAATTTTAGATTTATAGAGGAATAGTTGGAGTGGAGAGGTGGAGAGCATGGGTGGATCCAGGATTTTCGTAAGGGGGGTGGGTGCCTCCACGGTACCGGGCTGGGGGAGATTCTTCCTCAAGAAATTCTGAAGAAAAAATTCTTCCAAATTTGAGACAACTTTTTTCCGTGGAGGCTCAACTTGAGTGTAATCCTTAAATTAAGGATAAATTTTGGGCGTGAGTATTTACTCTGCTATTTTATTAAATTATTCTTGACAGTGATCAGTGGTGCACCCAGAAATTAACTTGGAGGTAAGGAGGGGAGGCAAAAAAATCAAAGTAGTAGCCGGAGTTAAAGAGAAGGCTTTGCTTGGTAATTTTTTGAAAATTAGATGTCTCGAGAACCTAGGAATATTTGGATTAATTTTCACTGGCAATGTGTTGAAAATAATTGCCTATTAAATTATAAAATATAGATAAAATACATTCAACACTTCTTTGGTGTTCAATTTTATAGTTCAACTTGATGTTATTTAGTTTTTACTAAATATATTTGGGGTCGAGGGGGAGGCACAAACGTCCCATTTGCCAACTAGTGAGATATTACAAGACAGTACAACGAGTAGTGATTATAAATAGATTTAAATGATTTAATTAAAAAAGTGTTGATACCAAATAAAAAAATCCTTGGAGGTGGGAGAGGGGGGCGCGCCCCCCATGCCATCCATCTGGATCCACCCCTAGCGGTGGGAGGGGGTGTTACACTGAGCTTTATACCTTATAAATAGGGCCTTTGTTAACGATCTTACCTACCTCTCCCTTCCCCTGAAAGATTTGAAATGGCATCCCTGAGTATAGCCTGTATTTATAATGTAAAACAAATTGTTAAGTTGTGCAATAATAATGAGGGAAGGTGCTAAGATTGTATTCTAAAAATTGCGTTAGTAATATTTGAACACCACCCTTTATATTCCTCGCCAAAATTATTTGTCATGAAAATGTTTTTAACTGGATTTTTGGAATCAAACAGACTTGGTAATACATATTTCTTGCGTTAAAATATTTTTTTTATGTAAGAGGTTAATTACCTTAAAAGGATACTAATTAGGTTACTACCTGCTTGATGACTCACATTGCACTGAACGCAACAATTTTAAAAAAATCACTTGGTTGCCGTTGGCAGGAGGTCCGGGTTTGAATCTCAGCTGGTGCACTTTGGTGGGTGGTTTTCAACATGTGATTACTCGCGGTGGTTTTTTCCATACCCTCACAACATTTCCTCTATGTTTCTTTCTCATCTGTACCCGTTAGAATAAGTTACTAACCTTTGTTTTAAAACCTACTAATAATGAAAGGAATATGATTGAAGGATTAATTTAATAATTATTTATGTATTATTTATCATACTTAGCTAAGTAAAATGAAATACCTTTTCCGCCTGGGTCAAGCCAATTGTGCATTCGTTGATGACTTTAATAAGTGCATTCTCGTGTTTCAGCAGCCCGTTGTTTGATTTTTGAAACCACCTCTGTGCTCCAATGTGTGGTGATGAACTATCATGTGTGTGTTCGTTTAATCTTTTAACCACTTCTTCTCCTCTTGTATGTAATCTAGCCTTGCAATTATTGTTTTTTCCTTCACATCTCCAAAATTTGATCTGTCCATCGACACTAAATTTATCAAAAATATATAGAAACCCATTGTCTACGTACTTTTGTTTGTCACGTTTGTGACACGATTTTTTGTTCCATTTCGTCCAAACCACTCTGTTGACGAAACCTAATGAAGTGAAGAAGCAAAAAGTAATGGTAATGGGTCGAGTGGGTGAATTCTAAGAATACGCAAATAAATGATCGTAACACCTGCACCGCATATCTATGAACTGTGATAAGAGAAAAGTAATAATAATAATGGGGGAGAGGGGGATTTCTAAGAATAAACAAACCAAATCTCGTCGCACCTGCACCAGAAATAAGTTATAGCTTGAAGGTATTATAATATCGGCGATATTATTTTAATTTTTACATAAGATGCACATAAATGCTACTTATTATTCCTCTTTAGTGGTTTATTTTGCGCACAATTTTTATTTTTCACTTTTTGTGGAGTTTTTTTAGAAATTTTATTATATAAAAATAGACTAACTTAATAATATAAATTAATTAAGTTTCCTCTACTAAGATTATTTTTTTTAAATACTCCAAGAAAAATATATGATGTTTCGCTGAAAAATATGATTAATTAAAAAAGATTTATTTTTAGTTTTTATCCATCACTTTTTATTTAATTAGAAAAAATATGAAAAAATGGTCCATTTTTTATTCTAAAATTTAAATAAGTTAATAAAATAAATAAAAAAATTAGTTTTATTTTAGCGCCCAGTTGTCCTGGCGCCCAGTTGGCCGCGCCTGGGTTGGCGGCGCCCAGGTGGCGGCGCCCAGTTGTCCTAGACCGTGGCGGAGGGGACAGCGGGACAGTCTTCGTCCCCGAAAACGGAATTTTGTGGCCAAGTAAATAAGGTATGTGGGTCCCTGTCAAATGACATCCCTCTTTGTATCGTAGAAGAGAGGATTAAACAATTGAGGCGTTTCTTTTATACTGGTAGAGAAATTAACGTACATCTTGGTGCTCCAGTAAGCGATCGTGATGAATTAAGTTGGCTTTGATGAACAAAATTACTAATTTGCTCCATAGGCTGCAGGACCATGGCGTTAGTGCCGATGCCCATGTCGGTTTACTTTTGAATAGATCTGAATCTACAGTGAACTCTGTGTAAGTCTCATTTAAGCGAGCAGATCAGTTAGACGCTCGAGCCGTGCTTGATAACGAAAGTCGCGTGTTGCAAAGTAATAGTTAGTTTTGAGTACAGCGGCGTTGTACGTTAAACTCAGCCATTTCAAGGAGCCTCGCCGGGAGTGCAAGTTATTGTGAAAAATTCGCTCCCGCTAGCACATATAGCCGTAATAACAAAGGGATCATTACGATTCAAAATGGCAACACACTTTTGCCTTGCCAGTGCATTGGTTATCGTCAAAGTTATATGTGATAATAAATTAGAACCAGGATGCATGGTAGTGAACACCTTTAATCAAATAAAAAAGGGTCATCTTATTCAAAAACTCAAAGGCAGGGGAACTATGCCGTGATGCCCGTGTGAATCTTTTGAAAGGTGGTGGAATAACAGAACTGAAACAATTTCAAACATACCTCTCCGAATACAAAATCACAGTGTTCAGGAAGTCGGGGGGGCAGGTCCTATATAGGGGCCCACTCCCCCCGAACAACCCTTTAAGGGGTAAACTGTATGTTTTTCACGACGACAAGCAAAACCATTTTGATTTATAACATCCTTAACAGCCGCATTTAAGTGGTCGTACTTTTTGCTGCGAATGCCGTGTTTCCCTTTGATCATAAGGACAAATACAAGTGTGAATCCATGTGCAAAAGTGCTACGCTAAAGAGGTTTGTATGGGGGCCATCTGGGTCTGTAAAACTTGGGCGTTGGTTCAAGACCAGATGTCCCGACGTCCCGCTTTTTTCAGAGGGGCACAGGCGGGCTGTGATGGCAAAAAGGTTTTCGAGGTCTGTGGGAATTTTTCGTTTTGGGAAAAATCAAATTATTCACAAGGGTCATGA